>CALYLW010000205.1:190000-470000 GCA_944989445.1 Ampullaceana balthica
ATAAAATAATTTAAACGCATATCTAATATATAAAGCTCAGTTGATGTTTGTTTCTTTTTATCTATTAAAAAAGGCCATTGCTTTGTTGACATTTTTCCAAAAGATCTCTACTACTGTCGTCACTTAAAAAGTTCAAATATATTTACGACACTGCATCGTAACACAATTGTAATCAATACAATAGTTGCATCAGCGTCTATGAGATAAAGATAATATGGCATTACCCCCCCCCCTCAAAGGCAAAATCTACTTAACCTATAGCGCCAATAAATTAAGTTATAAATGTTATATAAGAAATGTACTTTCTAAAATACTTGAAAGAAACTAAAGCAGTCGTATTAAAAAGTATTCAAGAAAATGTGCGTACCGTATTTAGAGAATAATAATAAATGGTTATAGAAATATTATGGCTTAATAAAATGTCTGCTCCTAACAACTGGACCAAAAATAACTCTACTTTTGTAATCTATTTATAGTTGTTCTAACATGGAAATAATATTTGAATTGTTATATATTTGTGTCTACATTTACGTTTCAAATTTACTGCTGTATTCAATTGGTATAATATCATTAAGGAATGAAATTCTTTTTTGAGTCACTTTATGGCCCAACATCAGATTTTGTTTCTAAAAAATAAAGAAATTATATTCCACATTTTAAAAAAAAACCAAAACAAATCAAATGCCTGTTAAAAACGAATGTGAAACAATGATAATAATTGATTTTTTAAATGGCCTATGTTAATCAAACTACAGAGGAATGAACATAACACAATCAATTCGCAAAACAAAATAATTAAGCGTTTTCAGGATCACTTTATTTATTTTAATCTACTATGTTAATAGGTCCGGTAGCCTAAGTTTAAATTGTATAAGTGTATAGCTTATGTAAAAGACAATAGCTTATGTAAAAGACAATAGCTTATGTAAAAGACAAACAAAATATAAATGTTATATAAATAGGACTCAGCTAAATTTAAGATGCGTACACGAAAACGTGCGCACAGTAATCAGGCGAAAAAAGATTTTAGAACGCGCACCCGCTAAAATGAAACCTTGAAAAAAATACTGACACAATTATTACATAAATAGGATTTTATTAAATGTTGAGTTATGGAACAGAAAATAATTTTTAACAATTCGCAATTAAATTTAAACGTGTAAACAATTAAACCTAATGCATCGTGCGACAGTTGTAATTAAATATGTTTACGTGTCTATAATATATAGAAAGTACCAGTAATGAAAATGACAATTCTTTGTACTGCACAGCTCAAATTAAGAAGCGTACACGAAAATGTGCGCACCATAATGAGACAATATAATATTTTTTGAATGCGCACCCCTGAAAATAAAGTATTGGGGGAAAAAAACTTCACCAAAAATAACTCGCTTTGAAAGGAATTTGAACGTCCGCGTTAAGTTGTTCAATATAGAAATGATATTAAATTTTTCATTCTTTGTCTCTGTATTTTCTGATTATTTAATTTACGGCATTAGGGCAAAAAGGACAATTACCAAAACTAACTTAAAACCATCTTCAGGGTAAAAGGAACCGTCCTGCCAAATTTGGTCCCCGTCCGTCATTTGGTTTTTCCGTGGCTGTGTAACAGAAAGTCGAAAAGTGAAACATACAAACATACATAGATACAAACACCAACTGAGCTTTATATATTAGATATATTGTACACTGGTTAGTGGAGAACACCCTAAAGCACTAAAGCAATGGTTAAACAAACAACTGATAGATCAATTGATCGGTCACACATTCCGCTGATTGATCCATCAAACTACTCATGGACTGATCCAACAACAACTCAATGATTGATCCAAAAACTCAATGATTGAACCAACAGTTCATTGATTAATACAACTCATTGATTGATGCAACAACTCTTTGATTGATCCAGCACCCACTGATTGATCCGTCAGCTCATTTATTGACCCATCCAACAAATCATGATTTATTGAATTACTCAATGGTTGATCCAAAAACTCATTGATTGATCCAAAAACTCAATGATTGATCCTAAAACTCAATGATTGATAATTTAGAAAATCATTGATTGATCCATCCGATAACCAACTGATTGATCCAACAACGAACTAATTGATCTAAAACCAACAGATTGATTCACCAACCAACTGACAGATCCAACAAACAACTGATTGATCCAGCAACCAACTGACTGATCCAGCTACCCCACCTGGCCCACAACACGATGATGTATCCCGCTCACCAATAATTGATCAAAACATCAACGTCCACAAGCTTGTTTATATGCATGAATTAATGCAATTCTTTTTATGTCAGGCAGAGATTCCCGGGCGATGTCGTAAACATACTGTCATGGGTGTTAAGGATTTCGTTGACTCTCTCTACACCAGTGCTTCTCAAACATTTTAGTATTGCGGACCGGCAGGAATTTTTTCCATTGCACCAGGGACCGGCGTAATATTTTTCCCATACTGACAATTTTTTCTGCCATTTTTTAGACGTTCTGCGGACCTGCGGCGGATGGCCCACGGACCGGCACCGGTCCGCGGACCACCACTTTGAGAAGCACTGCTCTAAACGACATGAATGCTAGTGAATGCCATCCAAGCATTCAATACCAAATATTATCCCTTTCAACTGAGAACTGTTAAACGCTGGGAACGGTTTTGGGCTGTTTACGTATAATTTGACATTCACAGACCAGTTTTGCTATAGAAACCATATCACAAAAACATGAGATTTATTCCAAGCTGATGCTGTTTCATCCGTTAAGTTAACAAAATAAAACTAAGCACAGTCGTCATCACTAGATGTGGCTGCATGTAGAGTGTTTTACTTGCTACCTGTCAAATAAATTTCTATAAATATTTACCTTTTGATGCAGCTGATGCTCTTCAGATATTTTTGTTTATTTTTGTTTAAAACCCTAACAACTAGATGTGCACTTCAAACGTCCGTAAAAAGGTAAAGTATGAGATCATTGTAAGCAGACGATCAGGTCATTTGAACCGCGTTTATGTTTACGGCCATTTGTCAGGGACAGGCGCGTTTTAATGCCTTGGTTTTAAACGTTAAAGACCAGGCAGAGGAACTATTTTCTTTTTTCTCCAAGCAGAGCATGTGCACGTGATAGTTTTACAACTTTATTTACTAAATCAAACTCACTTAGCTTGTTCCTATTATGGAAAGTTTTCTTTTATTTTATTTTGAAACTTGTTCATTAGAATGGTTTCGAATAAACATTTTAAAAAGATAACTTTTTAAATCCCTTATATTAACTTCGAAGTCCTGTCTGTCGTTTAACGTCCGGCGGAAAAACAAAAGTAAAAAGTGACACACTTCCCGTGATGCTATAGAGCTGAAATTTTGCACATAGACTCGTGTCACCTAACAATGCATCGTATCAAAATTTCAGATCGATCGAATGTACCGTAATTAAATTATTGCATTTTAAGTTTACCTCTGTATAAGCATCTCTACCCGTCAGCTTTGTTGACAACCATGAGTTCAACCCGTGACCACATCACCGTGTAATTAAAACGATTGGCGGGCGCTTATGAGGTATTTGGTATAAAAAAAATAGAGGTAAAAAAAAGATTTGAAAAAATAAGTTTTTATAAGTGGACTAAAAAATATATATACTAGTAAGAACGGGTACAAAGAGACATTTAAAAAAAAATAAAATAAAAAACAACGTTTTCGCTGGGGCTTGAGCCCAGGACCTCCCCGTATAAGGCGGACGTGTTAACCAGTACACTACGAATGTCACGCTATTCTGTGAAGGAACAATGCAAGTGAAATGCAAGGACCATGTTGGTCCGTACTTGGCACCCCAGCGAGGATCATTCGTCATGCTCGGTTGCACATACTTGCGTCGTGTCTCGCATAGTCCCACGAAGAGAATTATATATATAAAAATAATAATAATAATAATAATAGTTATAATGGATTTATAGTCGAAAAACTTTGTTTTTACGCGGTTGTTTAATTTGTTTATTTTACTCCACACGCCAAGAGTATGTTCCCAATGCACTAAATAAGTCACCTTATTCCGTGCTTTAACTCCACCGACCAACCCCTGCTCGAGTGCCACGGCAAATTTGGTGAAAGATACCTTAATTGGGAGGGGGGGGCAACTCTAACACAAATGCGCACGAGTCCAACGTGCAATGACAGTGGCACACGTTTGAGGATCCTCGGACGGGAGCAACTGTAATCTTCGGGTAAATGATTAGTATTTATTCAAACAGAATAAGTCAGGCTCATCATCAAGAAAGGGATCTCCGGTCCAGGTAGTATTTTTAGCACGTCCGTAATGGCAGACGCCTTAGAAAATACATTTGCCATTTCAAAAAAATAATTGACATATCAGGCAAATAAACATCGCTAATGGATTTGCTCAAATCAATCCGAGACGAGAGAAATGTCGGGACACTTCAGGGTGGCAAAGGGGGCGGGGTATTCTTGAGTTAGCGCTTGTTTTCTAGTCTCGCTTCCATCGATTGCGTTAGAGGAGTTGAAATATTTATGGTATTTAGACCCCGGTACTTGCAAGGAGATTCAACTAAATACATTATTGTCCGAATTCAACATATTTTAGATGTGTAACTTCAAAAAAGTTTTATTTTTTTTTAAATGTGCTTGAATACATAGATGATGCAATAAATTGCAAGGTGTGACATATTAATTTTCGGGATTAGCATGTGTGTTTGTCTCCTCTTATACTTTCTACCACTATCTGATATAACACTAAGTTTTGTTTGCTTACTACCAATCTCGCCTGTACTTTCTACCACTATCTGATATAACACTAAGTTTTGTTTGCTTACTACCAATCTCGCCTGTACTTTCTACCACTATCTGATATAACACTAAGTTTTGTTTGCTTACTACCAATCTCGCCTGTACTTTCTACCACTATCTGATATAACACTAAGTTTTGTTTGCTTACTACCAATCTCGCCTGTACTTTCTACCTGAAGACATTGAGAACGTGTCTTTATTTCAATAAATTTAACTTCAGCTCCACGTCGACCAACAGGCTTACAGTAACGACCTGACTACGCAGATCCCCCTCAAATAAAGGATGTCGTTGTACTGTAAGACAGTGCTTCTCAAAGTGGTGGTCTGCGGACCGGTGGCGGTCCGTGGCCCATCAGCCCCCGGTCCGCAGAAGTTATCAAGAAAGGAGAGAAACATGTAATTATTGTCTTCCATGTGCAACCATTAATGCTAAACCAAAAGAATGTTTCAATTTTTGGCAATAAGCACATAAAAAGAAACAAATAAAACAAAATTACATGTTATTACATTTCACTACCATGTCAGTACGGGGGAAAAAGTGCACCGGTCCCTGGAGCTATGGGAAAATTCCTGCCGGTCCGCCATACTACAAAGTTTGAGAGGCACTGCTGTAAGGTGCATTGTTACATGGCATACAATAACGAGCAATAAACCCGTACTCAAGAGCTTTCAGCTGAAACCATCGGGCAGAAACGAATATCATTCTCAGGAACCAACGCCAATCCAGAGAACAAATATGACCACACGTGCTCACGCGAGCGCTAATAACCAGAGGGATGAAAAGAATATGTTAAAAAAATTTCCAACGCACACCGTCAAAAACACGTAAATATTATGATTAGATATTGTAAATATTTGGAAACCAAAGCGTCGGGCACCTGCTGAAAGGTTTTGAGGGAGAAGTGAGCAAAGAAGACGACATTAGATCTTCTCTAAACGGTTTGTGTATTTTATGGAACACCCTCATGACAGCTCCCACCCCCGGCCCTAAAAACCTGGGAGGAGTGCTGTCGCTGTGGCAGTTGGAGTTGAAGAAGACGGGATACGTCTACACCTAGATGCTTGCAGCTGTAGGAAACGATGAAATCTGACAGGTATAATTCTTGGAAGTGGAAATCACTATTTCCTTTTGAAAACTAAAGCTTTGGGGGGGAGGGGGGTGAAATGACTGCTTTTAATCCTAACGCTTTTATTAGGCGGCAGTTGAAATGACCGACTTTTAATTCTAACACCCTTATCTGGATACAGTTGAAATGACTGACTTTTAATTCTAAGACCCTTATCTGGAGACAGTTGAAATGACTGACTTGTAATTCTAACACCCTTATCTGGAGACAGTTGAAATGACTGACTTTTAATTCTAAAACCCTTATCTGGAGACAGTTGAAATGACTGACTTTTAATTCTAACACCCTTATCTGGAGGCAGTTGAATCTGCAGGACTTAAATTCTGAATCCTAAATTCACGAACATCGTGTCTCGAATTCGAAGTGACGGTGACGGGGTCGATGGGAAATTTACAGTCTAATCCGAGGTGTCGAAATCGTGAAACGGCGCAACACAGCTTCATTTGTCTCCCTGATTGGGCGAATCGATGACAGACCTTTAGATTTGGCTTGCCTTGTCTTGCTGGGGGAGTATAGCATGGCAGCTTGTAGACAAGAGGAGCCCGCTCTGATAACTAGTCCAGAGAAATGGGTGGGTGGGGGGGGAGGCGGTGCAGCAATACAGTCTTATCGTGTTCATGCGGGGCAAACCATTCAAATAAAACAATTTTTTTAAAGCAATCTGACGTGTCACATTCCACAAGTGTGGACATGTCACATCCAAAAGTGTGGACATGTCACATCCAAATGTGTGGACATGTCAAAATCACAAACTTCTGGACATGTCACGTCACAAACTTCTGGACATGTCACGTCACAAACTTCTGGACATGTCACATCCCAAACGTGTGTTGACATGTCACATCCCAAACGTGTGTTGACATGTCACATCCCAAACGTGTGTTGACATGTCACATCCCAAACCTGTGGACAGGTCACATCCCAAACGTGTGTTGACATGTCACATCCCAAACCTGTGGACAGGTCACATCCCCAACGTGTGTTGACATGTCACATCCCAAACGTGCACGTCAGACGCCACTTGTAGGGAAGTAACGGCTCCAGAAAGTTCAGCAGAAATCTTTCAAACGCGTGACGCTTATAATAACTCGACCATTCAATCTGCCGGTTTAATTGAACGTATTCACATCATCGCAAACGGGTTTTAAGAAGGTGGTGCGCAAACAGAGTCATTTGTGTACGATGTGGTGCGGTTATATTCCTAAACTCTGATGAACCAACCCACAGGCCGTACATCAAAAGGCTACAGCACGTTTTCAATATATTTGTCAACCGTGTTTTATACAAATTTTACACTTGTAATCTAATATAACTAGTGTATTACCCGTCAAGTAATGTCGGAAGTTTTCAAAATAAATCGATTTCAGCTGAAATCCATTTATTTTGAAAAAAAATACACAGAATAACAAAGTAATGTAATACAGTACTTTTTTAAATTGTATTTATTTTTATTTTATTCATTTATTTTCATATTGCACAGTTTTATGTGGAACGTTCGAAAAGAGTTATTTTTGGTGCAGTAATTTGGTGCGCTGCTTTCTAAAATTAGTAGCGTCACGGACAGACATACGGGACAGACATACGGGACAGACAGACGTGACATACATTGCAAATTATGTATGTTGATAAAAGCCCAAGTCACTGTCTCCGTAACGCTGAGGGACATAGTACAACAGTCCATAGCAGTTAAAAAAGAAAGGTATCATTTTGGTTTCTAGATGAACAGAGCGTGTGGTGTTTCTAGCCGTAAAATATTATATGATGTCAATTACCCAAACAATTATAAAATACTTTGTTTACATTTCAGGAAGTTTTAATTTTTTCGTATTTATCAAACAAGGATAAGTAACTTGGGCTTTTAAAAAAAGAGGGCGCCCTACAACCCCTAGTATCTTCAGATTTAGCTAGACTCTAAATCATCGTTCCGTGTCCGAAAATGTTCATTTCTTCTCTTTTCCCATTCAAATCGTGCATTTTCAACATCTCAGATCTGTTTGATCTGTTATATTTCTTTCAATACATCAAAACACTAAACCCTTTTATCAATTACAATATAGTATTCCTATGAATATCTTTCCATACTACATCCTTACAGCATCTCAAATCTATTTGTAAATAGAATTTTCTTTAACAATGTCAAAATGCTAGCTATTAAAGGGCTCAGCGCATTGGTCGAAAGAAATGACCTCCATCAAAACGGCTTCACTTTGTAATTCTCAGAGCTTGGAGACCGGCGCTGCCCGACAATTCTGGTCACGTGGAGAAGCGAATAAATCACGACGTGGGGATGCACTCTGGAGAGTTCAAACTTAACACCAGGGGGGGGGCTGTGTTTTTGGGGGGGGGGTAACTTTTTTCCAAAAAAAAAGTTGTGTTGTTTTTTTGTTGTTGTTTTTTTTCTACCCCCTCTAGGCAATTCGTTCATGTGCATGTACCAGGCTTCGCCAGGCCCTTTATACTACTATAACCAATGGGCAGAGAGTAATATCAATGACAGAGGGTAATATATCAATGACAGAGAGTAATATATAAATGACAGAGAGTATATATATCAATGACAGAGAGTAATATATCAATGACAGAGAGTAATATATCAATGACAGAGAGTAATATATAAATGACAGAGAGTAATATATCAATGACAGAGAGTAATATATCAATGACAGAGAGTAATATATCAATGACAGAGAGTAATATATAAATGACGGAGAGTAATATATAAATGACAGAGAGTATTATATCAATGACAGAGAGTAATATATCAATGACAGGGAGTAATATATCAATGACAGAGAGTAATATATAAATGACAGAGAGTAATATATCAATGACAGAGAGTAATATATAAATGACAGAGAGTAATATATCAATGACAGAGAGTAATATATCAATGACAGAGAGTAATATATCAATGACAGAGAGTAATATATAAATGACGGAGAGTAATATATAAATGACAGAGAGTATTATATCAATGACAGAGAGTAATATATCAATGACAGGGAGTAATATATCAATGACAGAGAGTAATATATAAATGACAGAGAGTATTATATAAATGGCAGAGAGTAATATATCAATGACAGATTAATATATCAATGACAGAGAGTAATATATCAATGACAGAGAGTAATATATCAATGACAGAGAGTAATATATAAATGTCAGAGAGTAATATATAAATGACGGAGAGTAATATATAAATGACAGAGTAATATATCAATGACAGAGAGTAATATATCAATGACAGAGAGTATTATATCAATGACAGAGAGTAATATATCAATGACAGAGAGTAATATATCAATGACAGAGAGTAATATCAATGGCATATACAATTTACCCTCGTCTCCTCCACCCCAAAGTCTTCTTGACAGTAGGTAGAAAATGAAATTTATTGTTTCGGTTGACAAATTAAATTAATTTCCCACTAACTTGGAGAAAACAGAAACTAATTCACAAGGTCCTAGTTGGAACGATTGTAATAAATTAGAGAGGGGGAGGGCGTCAAGTTATCTCACGACGAAAACACATCTCCTTGATTAAAGTATAGCTTCATTATTTCACATAGACATGTTTTAGACTAGAATATAAAAAAAAAGTAAAAACAAAGTTTTTGACTATAAATCCCTTATATATGAGACATAACTAAAAGTATTGATTATGTTCAAAAGTGACAAACATTTACAGACTGAAACCGAAATTATCTCCCTTGGTTTTTAAAAAACTAGGTCAACTCTAGCAGACGACGACTAAACATTATAAATAGTGATTTATATAGATAAACTAAAAATGCATTAATTTAATTACGGTACGTTCGGTCGATCTGAAATTTTGATACGATGCATTGTTAGGGGAGACGGGTCCGTTTGCTAAATTTCAGCTCGATGGCTTCACTGGAAGTGGGTCATTTTCGACTTTTGTTTTTCTAAATAGTGATTTATATAGATAAACTAAAATGCATTAATTTAATTAGATAAACTAAAATGCATTAATTTAATTACAGTACGTTCGATCGATCTGAAATTTTGATACCATGCATTGTTAGGTGAGACGGGTCCGTGTGCCAAATTTCAGCTCGATGGCTTCACTGGAAGTGGGTCATTTTCGACTTTTGTTTTACCGCGGGCGGACGACGAGGGACGAACGAGTGACGACGAATGAGACGGCGGTGAAGTTAATATAAGGGATTTAATAAAACAACCCCCTAAAAACAAAGTTTTTGACTACAAATCCCTTATATATGAGATATAACTAAAAGTATTGATTATGTTCCAACGCGACAAACATTTACAGACTGACACCGAGTGATGTCCCCTGTCTTTAATAACGGGGGATGGGACGTGAGGGGGTGTCGGCACGACGGTCGACGTCAAAGCGTCAACTCAAACTCTCACGTGGAAGAAAAAAACAAAACAAACCGTGAATTTGAATTACATATGTTATATAAGGATAAACTAAAAATGCATTAATTTAATTACGGTACATTCGATCGATCTGAAATTTTGATACGATGCATTGTTAGGTGAGACGGGTCCATGTGCCAAATTTTAGCTCGATCGCATCACGGGAAGTGGGTCATTTTTTACTTTTCTTTTTCCGCCCGACCGACGTACGAAGAGAGAGATGACGACAGACAAGATTTCGAAGTTAATATAAGGGATTTAATAAAACAAACCCGTAAAAACAAAGTTTTTGACTATAAATCCCTTATATATGAGTCATAACTAACAGTATTGATTATTTTCAAACGCGACAAGCATTTACAGACTGAATCTGTCTTAACTCAACTTTGCTTCATAACCCTAGGGGGGGCGGACCGAGTTCAGCATGACACGTAAAATGTAAACAAAACCACGCCGGTACTTCGATGGGTCGACGTCAAAGCGTCAACTCAAACTCTCACGTGGGAAAAAAAACAATAACAAACAGTGAATTTGAATTACATACGTTATATAAGGATAAACTAAAAATGCATTAATTTATGTATTTCGACTTTTGTTTTTTCCGCCCGCCCAAGACAGAGAGAGATGATGACAGACAGAGACGCCGGTGAAGTTAATATAAGGGATTTAAAAAGACTACAAGCCGTCCTGAAACTGTGGAAAGTGATCCCGACATTCAGAGTTCAAGATCTGTCAGTATTCGCCTGGCCTTCAACTTCCATCCCTAGCCTGGCCTGTAACATCCATCCCTAGCCTGGCCTGTAACATCCATCCCTAGCCTGGCCTGTAACATCCACCCGGTTCAATGTTCGCAATTCTCTGGCGTGTTGACCAAAGAGCTGAAGGCCAGACCCAGTCTCCATGTCATTAGAGTAATGAGCGTGACTCACAACCTTAATTCTTGTACACTACATTACGGTACACCGGAGCTCCACCCCCAGGATGCGGGGTGGGACAGTGATCACGTGATCGTGGGGTTGGTGCATTGATCACGTGATCACGTGGTGGGACAGTGATCCCGTGATCGAGTGGTGGGACCGTGATCCCGTGATCTTGAGGTGGGACCGTGTTCGCGGGGTGGGACAGTGATCCCGTGATCGTGGGTTGGAACAGTGATCACGTTATCTTGAGGTGGGGCAGTGATCACGTGATCATGGGGTTGGCACAGTGATCACGTGATCACTTTTACACAAGCCATATCAAAGATTTGTAGAGGGGATAGTTGCCGTGCGGATCCCTGTTGGCGGGGGGGTCAGGGGGTCACGGTGGGGGAAAGATAACTGTCTTTTAAGGGAAACTTTCTGGCGCGCTGTCTCAGAGAGAAAGATATCAACCAATTCTGCCACAGTTGAGAGAACTTGTTTTATTACAGCACACAGCTTTAAGAAAACTAAGCACAGATAGCACGCGTCATGCCGTTACAGTGGTCAAACGAATCTTTAACAGCATTGCTAACCAACCATTTTATTTGTTTCATTCATTTAAAGCAGTGATTCCCAACCTTTTTTGGGTGGTGACTGGTGGCCCCATTTTATGAAAGCCATGTGACCAGAGGCCCCCATGAAATTTAAATAAGTCATTTTCAATAAAGATTCTTGTTGTTTTTCCAGAATATAGCAAATTTGCATTATAGTGAATATTTTTAGTCGACAGTTGGCGACCCTAAGAAAACCCGTCGCCTTGGGGGTCGCGTCCCACAGGTTGGCAACCTCTGGTTTAAAGATTAAGATCAGAAAGCAAGAGTAAGTGGACGGTGCTCAGTGATGGGGTTCGCATGCACGTTATACTGCGAATATTTGAAGACACACATCAGCGGTTCTAAAATAAGCTACATCGTTAGGGTACTAGTTAATATAAAATGACTTACAGTAAAGACGTGATTCTACACTGCGTGGACCGTGTGGTGAAGGCCATGCAGTCACAGCTGTAGGACTAACAACAAGTATTTATAGTTACAAGTAACTCTTACGTATCGCAAACATTGACAGGACTCCTACTGTGTCCTTGACATGCATTTACACTATTTAGCAGATGGCCGAACACAGGGGGTCGTAAGTTGCACATAAGAACACCAGAACAACTGGACACATATGTACGCTACTGTGGAAAAAAAAGGAGTGGGGTGGAGGAAACTTGGTCATCATTCAAACCTCATCAAGTCCAAGACATTGAGCTTGAGATGAGTCTCGGGGGCCCCGTGACGTGGCTGAGGTCACGTGATTACTGGCCACACCGTGGTGTCGGGACCATGGCCTCTGACACAATCAGTCTCACCAATTCGCGCTCCATCTGCCTTGGCCCGAGACTACACTCAAAAGTCTTGAATATTTATGGTCAGAATTGTGTTGAGGGGGGGGCGGGGAATGGAAAGGGTTGTGGTCAGAATTGTGTTGAGGTGGATGGTGGGGGAAGGGAGGCGGTTGACCAATTTTAAACAAAGTCAAAGATCTATTTCTATATCAGAAGTCAAAGATCTATCTCTATAGCACAAGTCAAATATCTATCTCTATAGCACAAGTCAAAGATCTATCTCTATAGCACGAGTCAAATATCTATCTCTATAGCACGAGTAAAGATCTATCTCTATAGCACAAGTCAAAGATCTATCTCTATAGCACGAGTCAAAGATCTATCTCTATAGCACAAGTCAAAGATCTATCTCTATAACACAAGTCAAAGATATGTCTCTATAAAACAAGTCAAAGATCTGTCTCTATAAAACAAGTCAAAGATCTCTATAAAACAAGTCAAATACATGTATCTAATTCTAATAAATAGAAGTAAAAAAAAGATTTTTGAAAACCACGTTTTATAAGCGGACTAAAAAGAAGAAAATAATTTAAAACTTATTAGTTCAAGTACTTCGATTTAATATGACTAAAAACGTGGGGCGGGCGCTTATGAGGTTTAACATATGCGGTTCACTCATTCTCTCACTTATAGATCTCTCTTTTGCCTTCTAAATTAGAAATCTTTAATTTTTATACCAAACACCCACCCCACGTTTTTAGTCATATTAAATCGAAGTACTTGAACTAATAAGTTTTAAATTATTTTCTTCTTTTTAGTCCGCTTATAAAAACGTGGTTTTTAAAAATCTTTTTTTTTACTTCTATTTATTTTATTCTTTTTAGTCCACTTATAACAACCTGGTTTTTAAAATATTTTTTTACCTCTATTTATTTTACCAAACACCTCACAAGCGCCCGCCCAACGTTTTAAAAACATTGTGATGTGGTCACGGGGCGAACTCACGGATGTCAACAAAAGCCGACGGTACAGATGCTTTTATATAGACTATAGATAAACTTAAAAGTTCAATAATTTAATAACGGTACATTTGATCGATCTGAAATTTTGATACAATGCATTGTCATCCAAGATCTATCTGTGGTAAAATTTTCAGATCTCTAGGACCATCAGAAGTGGTTCAATTTTACGTTGGCAGATTTGAAAAAATCTTGGACAAACAAACAAACAATGCCCAACGAAAGCGAGTTAATAAAAACGTGGTAAAAAACAAACCCGTAAAAACAAAGTTTTTGACTATAAATCCCTTATATATGAGACATAACTAACAGTATTGATTATTTTCAAACATTTACAGACTGAATCTGTCTTAACTCAAGTTTGCTTCATAACCCTGGGGGTGGGGGAGGAGGGTGAGGGGAAAAGTCTGGTCACCGATTCGCTTGACCGAGCTCAGCGTGACACGTAAAATGTAAACAAAAGCGCCCCGTGCTTCGATGGGCGCCTCAACGCGTCTACTCAAACTTCACGTGGGAAAAAAAACAATAACAAACCGTGAATTTGAATTACATACCTCATATAAGGATAAACTAAAAATGCAGTAATTTAATTACGGTACGTTCGATCGATCTGAAATTTTGATACGATGCATTGTTAGGTTAGACGGGTCCGTGTGCCAAATTTCAGTTCGATCGGATCACTGGGAAGTGGGTCATTTTCGACTTTTGTTTTTCCGCCCGCCGAGCCCATGAGAGAGATGATGAGAGAGATGATGAGAGAGAGACAGAGAGAGACGGCCGTGAAGTTAATATAAGGGATTTTAAAAAACAAGTCAAAGATCTATCTCTATACAACAAGTCAATATCTACAAAACAACTCAAAGATCCATTTACCGAAATGACTTGTATCTCTGTACCAAAAGTGTTTATTGTGATTGCGACTTGGGTGACTGAATTTGCAGACTGCTTACTTGTGTTGTGAGCTGAACTCGGAGTGGTTATAAATGTAAAGCGAATGCAATTAAAGCAAAGTACAAAAATGAGTTGTTACACAGACCACGGACTGGTGTCTTCATTTGCAGTGTTGATTGACAGTTGTAATAATAAAGTAGTTGTTACATCGCAGTGTTGATTCACAGTTGTACTATTCAAGTAGTTGTTACACTGTAGTCTTTATTCACAGTTGTACTATTAAAGTAGTTGTTACATTGCAGTGTTTATTCACAGTTGTACTATTAAAGTAGTTGTTACATTGTAGTCTTTATTCACAGTTGTACTATTAAAGTAGTTGTTACATTGCAGTGTTTATTCGCAGTTGGGTAGCGAAGTCAACAGTGCGCTCGCCTCACAAGCTGAGGTGCGTGGGATCTAATCCCACGTTAAGCCACAATGAAAATGTTAATCCCTGACTATCGCTAAAAAGTCCTCCGCTGACTTGGAGAGGAGATAGGCGACGCCAAGTCTACCAAGCTCCGAGAAAGTTCTATGGAAACATTAGAACCCCCCTACGACCACGAGGTTATGAGACACACACAAAAATATATATTAATATTAAAGTAGTTGTTACACTGCAGTGCTTATTCACAGTTGTACTATTATTACATGGTGTCCGAAGTGGGATTACGTATGTCAGTATGTTTTACTTGCACCCTGAAAAAAATGTTGGTGGACATAAACTGATCTTCCACAAACTCTGAGGGACAAGCGACGTTAGCGAAACACTGGAGTTTACGTCGGGGAAGTCATTACTTAGCACTCAGAAATTCCTTAAGTGGAGAAACTTTTTTTTTGTTTTGTTTTTTTTTGAAGATGTGGCGAAGGGTGTGGACAACGAAGACGGGGTTTTAAATCTACGCCACCGTCCGCCCCGCTTTTTGTCTAATACCAGCCCCCCCCCACCCATGCCGAACCAGCAAAGTTTCTGCTTGATTTCTCGCATTGGCCAGAGCCTGCACCGCACAATCTCGTCGTGTATCTCGGGACGGGACGCCGGACCATCTTCCAGCTCTTTGGGCGGCTTGAATATTTATGAGAGCACACGGCCGGGTCTGCGGGGTCCACTTAACTTGAGAATAACAACTTTTACTGCGGTCTCTTCAGTCCCTGGCCCTGGCTCTACCATTGGTCATGGACACTCGGCCGTCGACACGAATCTTGCTTTATGGACCATCGGCGAATGAGAGGGAAAACGCGGACTCGCTGAAAGGCCCTATGCTATACTCTGTCGGTGAAAGGCCCTATGCTATACTCTGTCGGTGAAAGGCCCTATGCTATACTCTGTCGGTGAAAGGCCCTATGCTATACTCTGTCGGTGTTTACCTAAAGATCTGAATACATCTGTCTCTAGCTAGTATTTTCATTAATCAGATTTATCCTTGGGAGCACATCATCATCATCATCATCATCCGTTATATTTAGATAAAATAGTGATCACTTGTTAACGGAACTGATCTTTTTCTACTTCAGAACATATCCCAATAAGACAAGGAATTATTGGATTTGTCTCTTCAGTATATAACCCAATAAGTCGAGGCCTTTATGGATTAATCTCTTCCCTACATATCCCAATATGTCAAGTCCTTAATGAATTTATCTCTTCAGTACATATATCAATAAGTAAGTCAAGGTCTTTATGGATTCATCTCTTCAGTACATATCCCAATAAGTCAAGGCCGTTTATGGATTCACCTATTCAGTACATCTCCCAAAAAGTCGATGACTTTTATAGACTCATCTGTGATGATAGCATCTTGTCCGTGACATCTTTTGTTGTGACTATTTATAAACCCCAGAAATTGTCAGATCTACGCAATCCTATAAAATTAACTATTATTCAATAAATTTCATTTTATGTAGGTTTATAGTTTAAGGCTCTAGCCTGGTCAGATACTGTCGTTTGTGTAATGACATTAATGTCACTCTAATTTGACTTAGCCCGGAGATATCAAGTGTGGGGAAGGCCTACATGTTGTCGTGTCATCAGTTCTGTCCGTGTCGTCCCCCCCTCCCCCACTCGCCTCGGAGAGACGCCACCAAATCAATACACCAAAACCTGGTCCGTTTAGAATGCATGCTGGAAATTGGCTCAACTTTCTCCAGTAATTGCAGTCTGCCAGTCGCTGCAAGATCGTCCGTTTCTCCTCCTCAAGAAGGGGGGAAAATATTCGCCTAGTCGCGTAGAGGCAAATTAACTTGATGCGGGCGGTCGGTTGACATCGGTTGTACAAGGGGGGTGGGGGATGGGTGGAGGCACACGAAGACTGGGATGGTGGGGGTGGGGGTAGAATATTTAAAACCAAAAATAGAATTGAATTTCACAGCGTGCACCTGATACATCACGATGTACTTTGGAGACCAAATGAAATCTAGACATCAACTTTGTAGCGCAAAGTTTATAGGGTTTCGTTGTCTCACGTGAAAGTGATCCCGGCACTTCTCTTGTGACATGACCGTAAAATGATACCCGGCAGTGTGTGACAGAAATAGATGCCATCGCCACAGGGATGACGGCATGTGGCGGAGCTCGAGGCGCGGTCAGATAGACTAGCCAGGCTCACTTCCTGCTTCACGGCCGTATTGTCAGACAGCTCTTGTGCAACACTTGCTACTGCGGTGATCTCCAAACCTTGAATCTTTTTTGCACGGGGACTGCAGCCAATGTTCCTTTTATGCTACGCGGCCACGCAGATATCTGAGCGACTCCACGCAGCAATTTAGAATTACCTCGCAGCAAATTTTGTAAAATATTGCACACAAAATGGATCCTGCGCAACTTTGCACACGAATTTTATTTTTTTTACTTTGCACACGAACCAACGAATCTTGGAGGGAACATTGACTGCTTCCAAATGTTGCAAGCATGTACACACTTTAACGGCAACAGTTACTTTAGCTAAGTTGACTGACGAGACCCTAGCCGCACCGTTCCACAAATAAATGTTGAGGCTGTTCAAAGTTTACGTCATCACTGTAAAGAATTATGTGATCCGGTGCATCCTACGCCCCTCAAAGCGATATCAGTACATACATCAGTAACGACGCAATTCATTTATTACAATTTATTGCTAGATTGATTTTTTTTTAAATTGGCTTTTTAAAAATATTATTTTGTAAACACTTTTATCACACTGGATCGTTTTGGGGTCTCAGAGCGAGCGCCACTTTGAGAAACACTGTTCTCTAATCATTTATGTAACGGATCCTAGAGAAAAAAAAGTTTCACATGCTTTTGTGACATACAATTAAAACTAAAAATCTCAATGTATAACTGTTCATTTTAATGAACCGATGGAAGGACAACTTCTGAAGAAGCTTGTCCGACATTAACCGAAGGTAGACCAACTTCTAAAAGATATTAGCGACATTAACCGAAGGTAGACCAACTTCTAAGAGATATTAGCGACATTAACCTAAGGTAGACCAACTTCTAAAAGATATTAGCGACATTAACCGAAGGTAGACAAACTTATAAAAGATATTAGCGACATTAACCGAAGGTAGACAAACTTCTAAAAGATATTAGCGACATTAACCGAAGGTAGACAAACTTCTAAAAGATAGTAGCGACATTACCCGAAGGTAGACAAACTTCTACGAGAGGCTGTCCGACTTTAACCGAAGGTAGACCAACTTCTCAAACAGCTTGTGTGTGTATGCGAGTGTTTGCTTAATGATAGTGATAGAAAATGACAAAGGGGGTTCATCAGGTGTAAACCAGACTGTACCATGGAAACTATAGCCAGTTGTATGCGTCACATACAAACCTTGTTTCATTGCTTCCCGTAACAATCTCATCTTCCTTACGCTTGAGTCCAGCCAAATATGTACGCTTATTTTTAACTTGGATTAGGCGCTAGTATTCTTGACTTGAAATAACTAGGTACAAGCGGACGACAAAGATCAATAACTGCACAAAAAGCTGACAGGGGCATTTCAGTCTTCATCTCCCTTTAAAGATTGTGTCGATTTTTTTAAGGACAACTTAAGTAGTTTCCCAGTTCATGCACTTCCCACCCAAAGAGTTCTTGCATTAGAGCAGGGGAGGCCAGACCTGTAGTAATTGAGAGCCAATTTAGTATATACAAACGTTATTGAGAGCCGCGTGGAAGCACTATGGGTCATTAAATATGGCTTGTAAAATCTTCCAGTAATTTCTGAGTAATCATTGTAACATATCATTCATGAACTGTGCGCGAGCCGCAATGTGAACACAGAACAGCCGCATGCGGCTCCCGAGCCGCGGTTTGGCCTTTGCCACCGTTGCATTAGAGTAAATCTTTGGCTACACCTACATCTACAATATATTAATTTATGTCATACGTCACCCATTACATACTTGGACCAAATAAATTGTATGTTGGTAGTTGAAAGCGGGAGTACAGCGTTTTAATATGTGTGGGGTGTAGGGACATAATGAAACCGTCAAGTATGTTTGACACAAGATGGGAATCATGGCTTACAACCTAAAGGGTGGAGACGTTTAAGAAAAAATTAAATACATATAAGAAACCAAACCACACGTGAGACTAAGTCAGGTGTGAGACCAAGTCAGGTGTGAGACGAAGTCAGGTGTGAGACCAAGTCAGGTGTGAGACCAAGTCAGGTGTGAGACCAAGTCAGGTGTGAGACCAAGTCAGGTGTGAGACCAAGTCAGGTGTGAGACCAAGTCAGGTGTGAGACCAAGTCAGGTGTGAGACCAATGGCCAAGTAAAAACAAGGCAGATGTGAGACCAAGTGCCACGTAAGACCAAGTCAGGTGTGAGACCAAGTGCCACGTAAGACCAAGTCAGGTGTGAGACCAAGTGCCACGTAAGACCAAGTCAGGTGTGAGACCAAGTGCCATGTAAGAACAAGTCAGGTGTGAGACAAAGTGCCATGTAAGAACAAGTCAGGTGTGAGACAAAGTGCCATGTAAGACCAAGTCAGGTGTGGGACCAAGTGCCATGTAAGACCAAGTCAGGTGTGAGACCAAGGGCTATGTAAGACCAAGTCAGGTGTGAGACCAAGTGCCATTTAAGACCAAGTCAGGTGTGAGACCAAGGGCTATGTAAGACCAAGTCAGGTGTGAGACCAAGTGCCATGTAAGACCAAGACATGTGTGAGACCAAGGGCTATGTAAGACCAAGTCAGGTGTGAGACCAAGTGCCACGTAAGACCAAGTCAGGTGTGAGACCAAATCACATGTGAGACCAAGTCACATGTGAGACCAAGTTAAATGTGAGACCAAGTCACGTGTGAGACAAAGTCAAATGTGACCAATGGTCCCTCTAAGGTTCGTTGGTCCCTGTGCAAAGTAAAAAAAACGTGTGTCTTATGTAAAAAAAACTCGTGTGCAAAATTGCACAGCATCCATTTGTTACGCGGTAATTCTTAACGTCTGCGCTGCGTTGGTCAGATATCTGCACAGCTTAAAGGAAATGTTACATATCACCACTGACTGACATGCGGGATATAATGGACATACAAAACTTGGAATCCAACCCACAAAATCACTTACAAAAAAGTTTACAAGGGTCACTACTTTACTTCACTAACAATTAACCTCACAACCGGATTGTTAAATAGACCACCACTCTTGAACATGAATAACAGGAATGAAAGTCAAGGAGGCGGTCAGAAAGACAGAGAACACACGAGAGCATGGATTGGTCAGAAAGACAGGGAACACACGAGAGCATGGATTGGTCAGAAAGACAGAGAACACACGAGAGCATGGATTGGTCAGAAAGACAGGGAACACACGAGAGTATGGATTGGTCAGAAAGACAGGGAACACACGAGAGCATGGATTGGTCAGAAAGACAGGGAACACACGAGAGTATGGATTGGTCAGAAAGACAGGGAACACACCAGACCATGGATTGGTCAGAAAGACAGGGAATGCACCAGAGAATGGATTGGTCAGAAAGACAGGGAACGCACCAGAGAATGGATTGGTCAGAAAGACAGGGAACACACCAGACCATGGATCGGTCTAGCATCAACAATTACCAGGCTGGTTGGTCAGACAAAGGGGAGATGATCTGTCTTGACCATCTCCTAGAACAAACTGTGAAGGCAAACAGTGGTAAAGGTCAACGACCAGACAAAACAAACAGGAGGCCAGTACCAGTTGTCTCGGTGAGATTGTTGGCTGGATTGATTGCATTCTCTCCTTCTCATTATCTTGTCTCAGAGTTTTCATGGCCAACCTTTTCTCTTCCCAGAAACCTTTATTTATTGTTTTCTTATAATTCGTTCAGTCTTTATTGGAGAAAAAAATATGGGGCGGATGGGTGGTCATCTAGAAAAATAATAGAATAGTACAGCCACATAAAATATGGGGGAAAAGGGGGGGGGGTAACATTTATACATAGCTAAATAATATAATAGTAAAGCCACATAAAATGTCAAACAGGAGAAAGAACAAGGCAAATAATAAGCACACTCATCTGTATCATCTATTAAAATAATTAAACAACCCCGTAAAAACAAAGTTTTTGACTATAAATCCCTTATATATGAGACATAACTAAAAGCATTGATCATGTTCAAATGGGACAAACATTTACAGACTGAAACTGCCTTATCTCCCCGTTGCTGTAAAACCGGGGGGAGGGAAAAGTATGGCCACCGATCGCTGGCACGTGAAAGAAAAACAATAACAAACCGTGAATTTGAATTACATACGTTATACAGAGATAAACTTAAAATGCATTAATTTAATTACGGTACGTTCGATCGATCTGAAATTTTGATATGATGCATTGTTAGGTGACACGAATCTATGTGCCAAATTTCAGCTCAATGGCATCACGGGAAGTGGGTCATTTTTTACTTTTGTTTCTCTGCCCGCCCGCGAACGACAGAGATGACGACAAGATTTCGAAGTTAATATAAGGGATTTAAAAATAGTTACGCTCTCAAAGATGATAAAATTTGTAATGATTCTACTTGAAATCAGTGTAACAGGTCTATGTCAACAATATCATGCGTGTGTGTCTAATCCACTGGTAGATGCAGTTCTCAGCAGTAATGAAATGCAGGATCTTAAGCAGCTTATGAAATATTACTCCTGAAATTACTACTGTAATATCCACCCCCTCCCCCCAACACCCTGCTCCTCTTATCCACCCCCTCCCCCAACACCCGGCTCCTCTTATCCACCCCCTCCCCCAACACCCGGCTCCTCTTATCCACCCCCTCCCCCAACACCCGGCCCCTTTTATCACCCCCTCCCCCAACACCCGGCTCCTCTTATCCACCCCCTCCCCCAACTCCTCTTATCACCCCCTCCCCCAACACCCTGCTCCTCTTAGATGTCAGAAATCACAGAACTAACATAAGTAATAGCATACAAGTGTCGTTAACTTTTTATGAACATAGCAGTGACACATCTCCTTGAAACAAAATTAACTCACTTTGTCTTTTCTGGTTACACTGATTTATATAGCACTAAGTTGAGTGCAGTTATTATGTATCATGAACTAAACCAGAATTGTCTACAAGACTAGATATGTATAAGGTAAATGGTGTTATGTGCATAGGCAAAATTTTAGTATTTTACTATCAGTTTAATATTATTTCCTCTACTATTTTGGTTCCAGGCAGGCCTTTCCTATCAAACGATGGATAAAGTTTTCCATTAAAGAGCAGGCAAGTAAGACTACAGGAGAAAATGAAACGCTGGGTTAATTGATGGTCATCTCAACAATCAAATGAGGAGAAGGAGCAGTTCGGTAATATCCAATTTGTTTAAAATAAGAAGCACTTGAAGAAGAGCAGGGTTAGGCCATAGCCAGGTACTCACGTCATTGACTAAATAATGTGTTATAAGAGTTTTGGGGTGCCTCCGTGGCTCAGGACCTTCTCAAGTAATACCAAACTTAGGTAAACTGTTTAACAAGATTCCCTGCTCCATGTTCTCTAGTTTGACCGAGAGATAAAATAAATGCTGATCCTTCATAATATAAATTAACTAGTGTCTATTCCGTAAAAATAGAGAGCTTTCAAAATAATATTTTTTTTTCAAAGCCAGATGAGATGACATAAGATGGGTAAGAATTTTTTTATATAAAATACTCCTTTAAACATAAATCGAATCTTTGTTAAAAACAAACTGTCTTAACACTAATTAATTAATTTATCTGTTAAATATATCAAACCCATTATCAAAATAACTATTAGTGATAAATAAGTTTTACAGCAAAATGAAAAGCAGGCACACAAAAAATCATTAGCAATTAGTACAGAAATGTTATCTAACCTGCAATAAAAGTATTTTAAATTTTGGACTGTGTTAATTGTTATAATTTATTGTTTAGAATGCACTCATTGGGACAAATACTTTAGAATGTACTCATGGGACATACACTTTAGAATATACTCATGGGACAAACACTTTAGAATATCCTCATGGGACATACATTTTAGAATATACTCATGGGACAAACACTTTAGAATATACTCATGGGACAAACACTTTGGAATATCCACATGGGAAAAACACTTTAACTTCTATTGAAATGGTGGAGGTAATACATGAACCATAAAGATCCTAACAAAAGAAAACAGTGGCAATATTTACACAAACGCATAGAGAAATAAAATTATGGTGAAGTACCAAAATAAGAGGATACTTATGTAAGTTTGGATTTATCCGTGAAAATAAAGATTTATCAATGTCATTAGAAGAGAAAGATTAATTACTTTTAAAGTGAAAAAGAAGATTCTAGGACATGATGTTTTTAGAAATGACATCATGGTGACTTTTAAAAGATTGTTTTGTTAGTTTTCTTTATTAGAATACTGAGATCAAAGTACTTTGTTTTTAATTTGCTTTGCAAACAATTTGAACATTATTAGGTTGAATAATTGTGGCTTTTTTTCCTAGGTCTACTTCAAGAAACCAGACTTACTTGTCCTCTCCAAGTACCAATCCAAATCCTACATGATCAATGCGATGCTTTGACTTGTCAACCCAGCCCAACTTTCGTGCAGCGGCATAAATTGTTTCCAGATGATTACTCTGGGCAAATCCAAAGGTTCAAATATTTATTTTTATGATATGTGTATCATAATGTAATATAGCATTTGTCATAGTAGATTACAAAACAATAGAATTTATAAATTTTCTTCCTTCCAGATTTACTTTTTTTGTTGTTGTAATGTTAAGTGTGTTGAATATAACTAAATTTAAGAATGATGAGGAAATTGTAAAAGAAAATTGGATTGAAGTGGTAACTTGGACAAAGAATCTAACAAGAGTGTTTGCCAATACCACCGTTTTCTGTTTCATGTACAGAAATCAAATTTATGATTTCTTCAAAATAATTTGTATTACTTCCCTTTAATATTGCACAACAGAATAAAAATAATAACTTCATAATTTTTACTTTGATGTATTGAAGTGTGATTGAGGTAAAAGTCAACAGACCAGTGCGACTAATAAATTTAAATCTTAATTTAAATTCTACATTTAAAGACAGAGTGAACTAAAGCCTGTAATTTATTATTAGGCCAATTTTTAAACTTTGTTATGACAACAAATACAAAATAGTTAACATGTTTTTAAAATAATGAGTAAATTCAGAAAATTTAATAAATAGCGTTGTTTGAAATATCCTTTACTTATAAATATATCAGTTATCAAAGGGAAAATTGATTTGGGTGTTATTGCATATTAACTTTAGAAATATTTCTGGAGCAATGTGACCATTGACAGTAACCTACCTGCCCAGAGTCAACTACGTACACCAACCAGTCTCCATTCTCCTCGAACAATCTCTGCCTGATGCAGGCAAGGTCCGACGTGTCATACGTGAATCCACCATCAGATTTGACAACCATAAGTGGGACATCAAAACCAGGGACAAACATGACTTTACGTCCATTCTCATCCACCTCAATTTCTCCTGAAATTAAATGTTAAATATAGCAATTAAATCAAATACTAAAAATTAATGAAGTCTACTCTGCGTAAATAATAAAATAATTAAGCAAGCTATAAAAATAACTGAAAGAATGACTTAATAATAAAAGAATATGTCTGCAAAAATTGTTTTTGAAGGAACATAAAAATAATAAAAATACAGTACGGAATTTAACAATTAGCTACAACTTATGCAACACCTGAATATTAGCTGAAGGCTAAAATATTCATGTTGTTTATTTGAGATGTTAGTCATAATTTTATTTTTTATTTACTTAGGACAAAATGCAGATTTTCAACAATTGACCAGATTTTTAAATACAATTTCTGTAACCAGAAAATGAAGATAAAGGTCATAATTTAGATCCACAAATTTAACAGACCTGCATTTTCCAAGTCTTTGACCAGTTTGACCATCCTGTCTTGGTAAAAGGACTCTCCCCTCTCCACAAGTTTTTCAGAAACTCCAAGCCGACGGTAAAGTGCATTATTGACTGAAAGACATAAACAACAGCTTTTTGAAATAAAATCTACAACTTTCAACAGAAACCCTACAGATGCTTCTTAAATGAGTTTCAGTGACAATACACAGCGCTTACATTTATATTGATCTGGTTTGGAATTTTATCCTATTCATAATTTTAAAAAACACATTTCCAGCTGTTTGGGTCAAAAAATGAATTTTATTACTGAGGGCTAGCCACGGGTCACAGACGAAGGTCTAATTATTTACCTTCCATAGAGATGTCATAAATGATTCTCCAGGCCTGGTAGGTGAAAGGGTCTTTGGATTGAAGTTTCACAACATAATCATAGGCACGGCGCTTGAACTCTTCATCACTATCAAATCTGACCTTTGAATCCTAATGGAAATAAACAATACAACCAACTTTTAGAAATTATTCGTGTTGGACCACTATAAAATTTACGATCAGTTCAAACAAAACAAATAGCTTAGCTGTACAGGGATACAAGATTCCTTGTTCTAAAATCTTTTTACCAACACTACTAAAAACTTAGAAGTATAAGATTTGTTTAAAACTCAGACTATGAGTAAAAGTAATTAAATTAAGAAATTAGGCAATACCCAAATTTTACAACTAGCATTATTTTTCTCTTCACTGCTTATTTTCAAAATAAAAAACTACATGTGGATGATCATTGCTAAACTCAAGTGTAAAAACCCCTGATTAAACTGATATTCCCATGTCACCTTTCTAACAATTTCTCAAAATCTATCTCAACTGAACTTATTTGTTGTATATTTAACTAGTATACCACATTTAAAAAATACCTGTATTCTTGATTCCCACAATGTGTGTTATTTTTTAATTTATGACTTTTTCCCCAACTTAAAAATGAAAATTTATGGCTCAGAAAAGTGGTGTTGTATTTTTATGACTGATATTGATTTGTTTTAAATAGTTTGATGAGCATTCAATGTCCCGACAGGCACAGCTTTAAAATAATTGCAATGCATCATAAAATACGTTAAAAAATACACATCAAAGTTACATTATCTTGAATAAAATAATAAAACATTAAGAATTTAAAATTCCCTACTGGCCAGAAAATTTCCCAGACTTCCTGATTAAGAAAATAATGCTAGGAATTTGCAATTACATGCAAAGCATGTGTACTGTTATTTTTATAGAGAGCATGCAGCCAGATTATTATTTATTACATAAATTCTTTCAAGTTTAAAACATTATTTTACAGCAACATTCTTTACCTGATAAAAGGCCTGCAAATCTTCAATAGGTGGTTTCTCCTGCAACAAGTTGGGATACTTTTCAATCAAGTAGGCAATGAGCATGCCAAACTGTGTGCCCCAGTCTCCCAAGTGATTGACTCGCAGCACATCATGACCTACCCATTCCAAAAGCCTGCTCAAACTCTCACCAATAATGGTTGACCTGTAGATAAGTACATTAGCATCTCAGCAAATAGTGGTCTTCTGTTTTAGAACAGATTTAAAACATCTTCAGAATCCGGAACATGGTTTCAACATAATCATAGTTTTAAAATTTCCCAAAATTAAATGACTTTTACACAGATTTTAGTATTGAATATTTAAAATATTTCTTAATCAAAATGAATTTTCTAACCTCAAGTGACCAACATGCATTTCCTTTGCAATGTTAGGGGATGAATAATCAATCACTACTCTTTTTCTCTCAATCTTTGGTGGTTTTACCCCATGAGTTAAAAGGAAGGTCAGCTCTTTGGACACAAACTCTTTCTTTAAAGCCACATTGATGAAGCCAGGCCCAGCTATTTCAATCTGCAGTTAAAAAATTTACAGAAACAACTTCAATCAAATAAAATATGACTGTCCCTGTAGTTTACTGATTCAAGATGAATTTTTGTTTAATATTTACATTTAATAAGTAACATTTAATATAATAACCAAACATTTTTTTGAATTTTCTTTGGACAAATTTGAATTGGTGATTGTATAACATTTTAAAAAAATAGATATGCATCAAATATTTTAAGCTTTATGGTATAACAATATAAATGGAACTTAAATAATTTAAAATTTTTAAATTGTTATTATATCAGACAAGGGTTTCATACATAACCATTTGTAGATTATATAGATTTTGCTCTTTTAGAAAATTTCATATATGGGTGTATGTGGAAGGAGGATAGAGCTTAGAAATATGTTATATATTGTAGCAAAAGTCATGAATTATTATTTAGATATACTGACAGTCAAAGAAGGCATCTTTACATCTCATATTTAGCCCACTGTTATATAAAAAACCTATGAGACCCTGTTACCTTTTCAAAGAACTTTGTTTCTGGCAGCTTGTCAACAATGGCTTGTGCTACATCTCTTGGGTTTACCTTTTTACCACTCAAAGCTCCAAGTTGCTGAAATAATTTGACCCATATTTTTAATTAAAATAATAAATCATTCAAGAATTAAACAATAAAAAATGTACACAGCAAAGTGCAATTATTTATTTTATTTTTTGTTTTTTATTAAACAGAGTTATTTTAATTTGTAGTTTTGAAAATTCGTTTGCATCATTCATTGAGACTAACTGTTTTTACAACATAATGGCAAACCTGTGCAATTGGCATAGCACTGTTACATTGGTAGTCATCAAACTTGGTACTGGGCACAACAAGAATAGTTGGGTCTGCAAGGTCAGGGAAGGCAGCACTGATTGCATATTTGAACACATCCTCAACAATGCCGCGTATATCTAAAGCATGGTCCCGGACACGATTTTCTTCTTCTGCCAAGTACTGAGTGAGGAAACAAAATACCACATTTTAAAGATATATAAAGTCAATTAGTAATGGATTTAAAATGAATAAATTCAGAAATATGATTTTTCCAAATAAATTCTTGCTTGCATGGATAATATCCATGTGAACTTATAATCTTACCTTTTTTAAATGGTTCTTCTGGAATTTGAGTTTTTGATTCTCTACTCGAAGCTTTTCAAGCTCAGGAGATGCATATCCTTCGCTCAGTAATTTTGAAGGATCTGACACAGCTGCCAGCTCAGCTTGCAGACGCTCAATTTCTCTTTCCTATAATGTGATAAGAATTTTGATTTTGAAATTGGAATATTTAATGAATCATCAGTCTAAAGACACTAACAATGCTTTGACACTTTTAAAATAATTAATATGATCTTTTTCTTTGCACGGTTCGATAACAATTATTAAAAAGTAATTTAACCCCAAATCATGAATTTTAACATTTTAAAAATGATACCAAATTAAAGTGGCAAAACTCTCAACGTAGTTCATCTTTTAACATTACATTTCTTTTAATTTGAATAATTTACACCCATCTATATTTTAATCTATATGCCTGTAGGCAAGGGTTCATATAAAATTGTAACTTATTTCACAATTATATAAATCTTTAAATAAAAAAAATCAAAGGATGCTATAAAAGGGCAAGGCTGAGAAAAGACACAATAAGATTACAAATGTATTAGTAAGAAGCCTTCCTCAGCTCATATGCAAAAAAAAATGTTTCGAGAACTGAAAATTTAGCTGTGATTTGTATTCAAAGTAAATGGTGAAAGAGCAAAGTGATACAAAAATTTTTAAAGGCAGCTGGGGGAAAAAAAGTGGAACGAAAAGTTAAAGTTTATAAGCATAGGTGTAAGGGGATTCAAAATATGAAAGAAAACATAATGTTCATGCCCAGTGGTGTTAAGGTCACATGATGTCTCTAGAGACTTTAACAGAAATTTCCTTAAGGGTGTAAAAGATCTGACCATCACACCAATCTTATCCTGTATAAACATGCTTGTGGGCTTACCAGAGTAACCAGGATAATAAACTTATTCTTGTTGATGGGATCTTAACGCCACATGGCTTGAATGTTTTCTTTTTCTTCACATATTGATGCCTGACCCCACCCCTTGCCTAGTCGCAGTCACACCCATTTATCATCGTTGAATCAAAGGCCAATCATGGGCCTTAAATATAAATTATAATCTCTTTAACGACTGATTGATTACTGTGTGAGATTCAACTTGCATTGAAATTTCTCAATCCAGATTGTAACATCATCACGTAATGATCAGCATTAACAGTTGCTAAATTTTCCAAACGTTCGAGAAACCTGGTTTCACTAGGATGGATCAACATCACACACTGCACGGTGATCAACATTCAATGGAAGAAGATTTCAATTATTGACAATGTCAATAATGTATTCATTCAGGAGGACAGGACAGCCTCTAAAAGAATGTCATTTTTTTTAAATCTTAAAATTCCATTAATTTTTAATCATTAATGTTTTCTTAAATGGTATATTTTAAGGTTTCAATTACTAAATGAATAAAAAAAAATTCAATAACTTGGTTTTATTGTTTAATATTAAAAGTTAAAAGGTACTGTTTTTTGTTGTTTTTTTTTGTGTCACCTTGTGCCTTGTAATTACTGATGAGGAGCTAATGACTAATAGTAATAGACTAAATAAATAGTCAATGTGGTGAATCAATTACATTGACATTACATCATTTTTTAAAATTAATAATCTAAATCCGGCCTCCACATATATTTTTACTTCAAGGAATACGACCCTCATTTACTCTCATTGCAAAAAGTTTGGACACCCCTGCTTTACAATTAGACTAAGTCTCTAACCTAAGTTTACTTTAGGCTTTGGATAATCTCTTAACTTTTGTAAACCAAACCAACTACTGCTACTAATTACTAGTACGACTCTACCACTCTAGTCTATACTAACTATACATTATACATGTTACATAGACTCGCGGCATTTTCGGACAACAAAATTGTTGATCGACTAAACAAATAACTTTAACAAAGTGGTATGGGTTTGCCCTTTAATAATATTACCGCTTTCTCCACTCTGAGAACAGCAAAAGTTAATTTTTCCTCCTCAGTAGCCATAGCTTTAAATATAACGTCAGTATGGTTTTATATGTTGTGCCTGGTCTTGAACACAGTAAAAAATACAATGTGTTAGAGAAATTAATTGGAGTGATTTCCCTTTCCAATACTATCACACCTAAACTTTTTATCCAACTTTCATAGCATAATCATAGGCTATTTTGAGGTCGAGCAGGGTAGCATTTTCAACACACTTCATATACTTTAGGCACTTTTTTTTTAAATTTCATACCCTCATTCATTATTATAATGACTGTACTCGATAATATTATTTCTCTGCCAATTTATTTTACACGTGTACAAAGACGTATCTGGGAGAGTATGGATAGTATTTGTGTGTATTGTTAAATATAGTAACCAAATTTCTGTGTTGACAACCAAAAAAATATTTTAAGTTATGAACCGTTGCCGTTTAAATTCACAGTACCAAACAAATTGGTGTATACTAATTTTGAGATATTCTTAGGTAATTTTTTCATATTATTGATTTAAAAATTAAATCAGCTGAAGGATGAATCATTTAAGGGCCTTAAGTTTTGAACTATAACTTATAATAACTAAGTCATAACTATTTATTTTAGACTACAGACAGGCTACAGGGCGTAGCTGTCTTTAAAACTTTAAACCTAATCATGTCATAATCATTAAAATAATCATTAAATTATTCATTATCATCATTGACATCAAATCAATAATTATCATTAGTCATGAGTCATACTATACTTTTACTTTTAATTTAATGAGGCAGTAGGTGTAGGCCTATGGCTATGGCCCATGGCCTAGCCAATGGGCTCTATGTATGGATATGATGGCAGTGGAACAATGAAGAAGTTTCAGAAGTAAATTTTTTAAAAATACATTTCTTTTGAGAATGAGAACTGTAACAAGTTATTAAGGCCTAGACCGAGAGTAATATAATTTTTTTTATAGTTTATAGGCCTATACTATGTTTTACATTGAATTTCCTTTTTTTGGTGATTTTTAAAACTATACAAATCTGATACTAAATAATAAAATTCACCACATTACTTATCTTGACCATGAATGATGGTATAGCCAGAGGCATCATCACCAGTCCCATGACCGGTGTAGTCTTTGGCGGGAGCGCATGGACACATCAACAGACACCGATATCCATATTGGCCTATCTTGAGCAGCGGCCAGTGATTTATGCAACCTCAGCCCTGTCCAATCTTTTATCATATTTTATGTTGTCAAGCCGCTGTCCACGTCTTGGCCGGCCCCATCCTATTAGTGCCTTGAAGGATGATTTTTGTCAGGCTATCATATCACAGCACATGATCGAACCATGACAGCTTTTGTCTTATCTTATCTATACAGACGCTCCTTCTATGCAGAAGATAATTGCATCCACAGACCATGACAGATGATCTGTTGGCAAGTGATGCAGCGTTCACAGGCCACGACTTTGTGGGTTCCACGCATTACCCAGCCGCCTAACTACCGTAGTGTTAGGTACCCATTTGGAGCTGGGTGACTCAGGGACGCCCTAGGCCCGGGAACAAATCCTTGCCTTCACAAGGCTTCGAACCCGTGACCATCAGTACGCCAGTCGAGCGCGCTGCCACTCGACCACCGCGCCCCATGTGTCTCTTAATTGTCGCTATAATGGTTTCTTGATGGCCTGCAATGGAGGTTATTCTGTCCCAGACGTACTCAGACCCCTTGTGGCAAGAGGGTGTCATAAAATGTTCATCGCGACCACATTCTTTCACTACTTTAATAGCATGATGAGCACCACAACATGTTGTTAACTGTCTTGACTTCTGTCAATGATAATTGAATATGCAACAAATATGTAAAGAACTAATATATTCTCTACAAATTACAGAAAAATTTAATACATGGAACACATGAATGTTAAAGTCATCAGCTTTTTAAGTGGAAAAATCTAAGAAACAACTTCTCTCACTTCAACATTCCTAACGTTAACCTTCAAATATCTGAAGGTGATGATCATTGTGAGAAATGTCAGATGTACTATCAAATATAATGTCAAAATACTTGGCAACTTTTATTTCAATTATAAAGATTCTTTCCATGTTTGATTTGGCAGGTCATTTGAAAATTTATTTTGGGTTTCTGATGAAAGGTAAGATGTGGATAAGTTTAGTCCACATAAATTCCTCTTAAAATTTATCAGATGCCCTTTAAGTACTGGTTCGATGTCATATACTATATATGATATAGTATTTTATTACAGGGAATTGTGTTATATTTGATTGGATTTTGCATAATAATCACCTGATCACGTTTTGTATTAGGTAACGATAAAAAGCTGAATTTCTCAGACTTGAGATACCTATTTCTTCCATTCATCATTTCAATCCTCGTTTAATCATGGTCAAAGTAGAGTTTTTCTGACCTCCTTTAGAGAACACCTATTTCTTATGCAACGAACTTGTACTTAAAAATACCCCTTGCTGTCTGCCCCTCTCCCCACCTTGCCGCACTACTGATTATTTGCTAAATTATTTTGATTTTTTGTTACATTGTTAGGTGCAGGAAATATGTTTTGAAATCAATAAAGGGTTAAGAACTCTTGGGACTTGGTCTGTTGTTGGATTATCCTAAAGCAGTAAGTAAATGGCAACTTACTTTAGTTGTAAATGGAGTTATTAAAATAATTTAAGCTAGATTTAAAAAGAGGCAACATGTTATTCAGAATGATTTATGTTGTTGAAATCAGAAATAAATATCATTATCATTTATCAGTTACTTTGGTTTATTATTTATTAGGCTAATAATAATAATTTATCGAGAGGAACTAAAATTGATTTTTTTTTAAATTTTGCAGTCGAACTTCAAGCAAACTGAAACTATTTCTGCAACTACAGTGTTAGTCATTTAAACATCTCATGGAACATGGATTATTTAAGTATAAGGCCTACATATTTGAGCTTCTGATAAAAACTTGTGAGAGATTGAAGCTGTGAAGCCAACAATTTGTAAGAAACTGTCTGAATTGACAAAGAGCTCAAACTTTTTGCTACACAAAAACATGAATACATGTACTACGAGTGTATTGATTTAAAAGAGAGTTGCTGCTTTCTATTCAATGGATCCATCCTCTTCACATTGTTCCATATAATAAAGAAGTACACTAAACAAAACATTGACAAGTCATATGATAACGTAACAGTTAAACTTATTTTGTGATGCCTCTTTAGTTGGGCAATGTATTCCATGTCACCATACCATTCATTATCTCAAAACGCAATAGATGGACCTGAAATGGACAAACAGGAAAAAAAACAATAATCTTGAAGAATGTGAGATCCTTCAACAATGGACAAGGCAAGTAAAACTAAGTATATGTGTGGATTTAAGCTAAAAGCGTACCTTAACTTTTAAAAAAAGACAATTTTTTTTTCTGTTGCTTTTATTTAGAGATGCTAAGTAAATGTTTGGTGGATGTCACATAATTTTGAATGACAAAAAAAGCATGAAATCCTTTTTAAAGAAATGAAAATTTAACCATCTAATCACAACATTTTTTTGCATTATAAAGGTACTGAAGATTTTTGCGTAGCATAAAACATTTACATGGAGTGTTATTTCATTTTGTTAACGCTCTCGATTAGCCAGAGAGATTTAAAAAATTAAATAGGAACACACAATGGCTAAATCTGACTAAATCAAAGGAAGTACAAACATGATGAAAAAAGCCATTAAGATTCTATTTGATCACCTTGATTGACTGGTTAAAAAGGGCCAAGTATAGCTTGACTAGTTATTAATTTACTTGAAAAAGACCTATATGATATAGTATAAAATTAGTGCATGTTATAAATATGAATTAAAAATATCAATTTTATCCCTAATGTAAACATTGTGATGGAGATGTCAATGCTTAAGTTTTTGTTTCTTAAACCAAAGAATTTTGGATTTTCTTATTTCTGTTTAATACCTCGGTTGTTTGTTTTTTTTATGAAAGTTTCAAAACCAAAATGATTTTTTACTTCAGAGATCAAGACGAATATAAAAAGCAGCTCATTTTTGAAGACTCTGTATCAATATCAGAGCTGGTCTCTGGACGAGGAAGTAAAGCAGATGGAAGCCATTATTATGTTGGCGGTGTTGACATTTCATTCATCAAAGGAAATAACATTGATGCCTGTGCTTGCCTCTGTATTTTGAGAATGCCTGATCTAGAGGTAAACAAATGGTAATGATATATGTATCACAAGGTTCTTTTAAATTTAGCAAATGTTTTTATTTATTTCTTTATTTTTATAGTATTTATTCTTTAAATATGTAGAAAGTTTGTGAGAGGAAAAAAATTATTCTTACTCATGCTTGGAACAAGGCTCATTTAATTGATGTAATTAATGAAATTGTCCTTGTCCAATATTAAATTCATGTAATTGAGATTTTTTAAAATTGTTTTCTTTGTCTTCTGCTCTGATGTTTAGTTTAGGATCTAATGAGAAGAAGTCTAGCTGATCCTTTTTAAAAATATACTAATGGGGTACATATCTAACTCCGCTACGAAAAAAATTATCAAAATAGAAAAAAAAAGTTGTTTTCAACCTGATTTAAAAAAACTGAAAAAGTAATTTTCTTTCATTACCACTGCAACTTATACAATTCATATTTTTTCCTCAGATGGTTTATGAGAAAATGGAAATGATTAAATTAATCCAGCCGTACATACCAGGATACTTAGCCTTCAGAGAGGTGCCAGCTCTGACTAAACTGTTTTATGATTTTAAAACTGCTGCTCCCAAATACCTGCCTGATGTGAGTGTACACAGCAGTTAAGATGGTGTGTAGATTTACCAACATAGTACTGGAAGATATTTAAAATAATACTTCTATGTCATTGGTTCCAGAATTACCATCACTCTTGATTTAATATATATATATATACATATATGTATGTATGTATATATATATATATTTATATTAGGGCTGCTAATGATTAATTTAAATTTAATCGTTAACTTTTGAAAAATTAACGATTAATTAATCGTTAATTGGATTTAAGCCAAAAATTGTAATTTATGTTTTCATAAGTAACATTTATTAAAATACTTGTCGAAAATCGAAATAACACTGGAATGTCTCCTTAATATGACATCTTTTAACCAACAATGCAAACAGACAAGTGCATTGACATTATTTGGTTCAAGGGATGTTGTTGTTGTTGAGCCTTCTCGTCCATGAGGGGCATTCACCGATCATCGTCGGCGTCTGCGATTCCTCCAAGGGCATCGGCCACCTACGAGAGACCTCCAGGCATCTCTATCCTGGGCCAGCTTCTCCAGGATCTTCCATTCATGGCCAATTCTCTTGATGTCTGCCTCCAATTCTCGGCGCCAAGTGTTTCTTGGACGGCCTCTTTTCTGCTTACCCTGTGGGTTCCATTTCAGGGCTTGCTTTGTTGTGTTAGGAGCAGGTTTCCTTAGTGTATGACCAATCCACCTCCACCGCTTCTGGAGAATCTCTTCCTCAATGGGCTTCTGTTTTGTCCGCTGCCACAGTTCCTGGTTGCTGATTTTGTCTGGCCAGTGAATTCTGAGAATCCTTCTTAAACAGTTGTTGATGAAGGACTGGATTCTGGTCAAGTTTACGGCCGTTGTTCTCCATGTCTCGGCTCCATATAGCAGCACAGGTTTTACCATAGCGTTAAAAATCCTTACTTTTAACTTGCTGCCTAAGTTGTTAGAGACCCAAACATTCTTGAGTTGCTGGAAGGCTGCTCTTGCTTTTCCGATCCTTATTTTGACGTCCGCATCTGTACCACCTTGCTTATCTACCACGCTGCCAAGGTAAACAAAACTGTCCACCTCCTCAAGGGCTTCTCCTTCAAGCATAATGGGTGATGTACTGGTGGCATTAACCTTGAGGATTTTACTCTTCCCTTTGTGAATGTTGAGACCCATGCTAGCAGAAGTGGCTGCGACAATGTTTGTTTTCTCCTGCATCTGTTGTTGGGTATGTGCAAGAAGGGCAAGATCATCAGCAAAGTCAAGATCATCCAGTTGATCCCACAAGGTCCATTGGATGCCATTCCTTTTCTGCTTTGTAGATGTTTTCATCGCCCAGTCAATGGCTAACAGGAAGAGGAATGGTGACAGCAAGCAACCTTGTCTCACACCAGTCTTCACCTGGAACGCATCTGTCACCTGCTGGCCATGGATAACTCGGCAGTTTATCCCTTCGTACATGTTTCTGATTATATCCGTAATCTTCTGTGGCACCCCGTAAGTGTTAGAACCATGGTAGCAATGTTCCCTTTAAGCAGTGCGGCTGCGCAGATATTTGACCGACGCCACGCAGGAGTTTAGAATCACCGCGCAGAAATATTGCAAAATAAATGGACGTTGTGCAACTTTGCACACGAGTTTTTTTTAAACTTTGCACACAGACCAACGAAGCTTAGACTCAGAGGGAACATTGCATAGTAGGCAAACGATATCTCTCAAATGACACAATAACCTTTTTCAACATTTTGAACATTCACGTCAGTCAATAGTTTAAAACCAAAATGTTCGTGTAATCGTCCAGAAATTAGTTTATATTTATCGGCCTAAATATTTTACTTTTTAATTTCCAGTACATTCATAAGTGGTGGGTCGATTAATCGATAAAAAAATTAATAGTTAAAATTTTTTAAAGATTAATCGAGAAATTACCGTATATACTCGTTCTATAGCCCGTTCGTTCATAAGCCGACACTTTTGGAAGGGAAAAGTATTAAAAGTGTATAACCCGATCGCAAGCCGACCCCCCCAAAAATAATAGGACACTTTTTCCCCTAGATTTTGTCCAAAAAAGGTCGGCTTGCGAACGAGTATATACGGTAATCGTTAATTTCCTCAGTCCCTAATTTATATATATATGTTACAGGCAATGTGTGAAATCAGGCATTCTATAGAATGCCTAGGCAATGTATAGAATGCCTGATGGTTTCAGGCAAAGTATTAAATTTGAAAAACATTTGCATACTTTGCCTAGGCATTCTATAGAATGCCGGATTTCGTTTAGGCAAAGTGTAGAAAAAGCACAACTTAATACTTTATTGATAATTACGTATTTTAAAGTGGAAGTAATACAAAATAAAGCGCATGATGTACGCTCTGTATTATTATTTTCGAGGTTTTCCTGTTTCCACATCTTGTAAATCATCGTCAGGTAGGGACGACGTTGTGAAGCCTACTTGAGCTCTGCAGCCAAAGAGAGCTTCGTATGGTGATCTTTTAATCCCAGAATGAAAAGCCCTGTTCTTCTGAGTTGGACGAACCGTAACCCCTCACTCCAGTGGCCAGTTATTTCATCTTGCATCCACGCACACAGCATATTTTCAATGTCCTTGTTAGCTCTTTCGACGCTCCCCTGGCTTTGTATGCGGGGCGGCGGCTTACCTTGAACGATCTTCAAGGTGGGCCAGTACTCCTTTAGGCTGCTTACCACATTGTTTGCAAATTCCCTGCCGTTATTGGACTGTAGAATCATTGAAGCACCAAGCAACATAAATATGTCTACGAGCTGGTATGCTACTTCTTGTACCCTCTTTGTCTTCAGGGCCCTGAGAACTACGAACTTGGTATGATGATCTTGATACACCATTACACAATTGTATTCCCCGACAGGATGTGATTGAAAGTCAATGAGGTCGACCTGACAACGAGAGTTAAATTCGGAAAAAGCCATTGGCTTGACCACAATGACATTTTTGACGCCTTTTTGTTTTTTCTGGCAAGGTTCACTAAGGTTAATAGTTAATACACAGTTCAATATCATGACGGGTAACGTTCTTGTATTTGTGTTAAAGTTCTTTCAACATTCTGTCCCGTCCTCCGTGACCAATGGCCAAATGGGCTTTATGAAGTACGTCAAATAACTCGGAGTCCATGAAGTGAAACAGAATGGCACTTACTCTTATTTTCATCCACCATGACATCATAGTGTTTCACCAGCCATTCGTCCCATGGTTCTTGCTAAATGGTGGTCTTAGCCATTTTCACATCGTCGACCAATTTTTGGTAACAGTTTCGTTTTTTTATAAAAGCTTTTTTTAGCTGCATTGGCTCTTTCTTTAGATAACTCATCGTAGAACAGTCGTTGCATGTCAGCATGGCGAGATTCCTGTCCTAGCACTACATTGTCTTCCGACATGGTCACACAGCAATCCAATGGGAAACGTTATGGGATAACGTCTGTGAAATCTCAGCCGGATGATATAGTGAGAAGAATTTTGGTATATTGTCTTTGATTTGATAGTGGAACCTTGTACCGGCTAAACGCTCACAGGCTTCGATCGCAATCATCAAACAACGACCAAAGCGCCACCGCCAACATTAGTGCCTTGAATTATGGACGGGGTAGGCCAATTATATACTTTGCCTGACGATAACTCGGCATTCTATAGAATGCCTAGGCTATGTATGAAATAGCAATTATTTCATACTTTGCCTGAAACCATCAGGCATTCTATACATTGCTTAGGCATTCTATAGAATGCCTGAATTTCACACTTTGCCTGTAACATATATATATAAATATCATGCATCAGCTCTATATTTCCAACCTAACTCTCTTCCTCCAATCTTTTAAAAAAATAATTAACATTTAGGCATATACCTAATAGCTGCACGGTCATACTTCAAATACGACGACAAATTGAAATTGATCAGACATGTATTTTTAAACAGACAGGCACGTTTAATTGAGACAGTTTTCTCAAGTCCATTAATTAAAAACGTTTATCAGACTTAAATCATAATACAGACATTATGTAATCTGCATCTATGCAACAACTAAATTGTTTCAATATTTTTTTAACAGGTTATTCTGGTTGATGGCAATGGAATTCTGCATCCTAGAGGTGAATTTATAAATAAGGTTTCTGGGTGATCAGAAGAAGGGAATCTAGTATTAAGTACATCTGCCCCTGCATGTTGAATACTTATAAACACTATATAATCTATAAATATATTAAATAGAACTAACTCAGAAAAGTTCCAGTGCACAAAAGTTTAACATGTCATCAATAATGTGAAAAAGTGCAGTAGGGATGCTAATTTTTGAAGGAAAATTATTTTTTTTTAAAATATTTGACAAGTTTATGTAAAAAAAGTATATGTCTTTATTTCTTTTTCTGTTTATTAATGGCCTGAGATCAATAATCTGACCATTATGGCTCCTGTTCAATTGTTCTTCAATTCAAGTTCTTAAAAAAAACATATTACATAACCATCATTAGCCTCTCATAAATAAGGCTAAGGCCACATCTGTACTCTGATGCCACTTTAACCACCAGGATTTGGTCTTGCCTCTCATCTGGGAGTCATCCTAGGAGTGCCCACTGTAGGAGTCGCCAAAACTTTAATATCAGCTCAGGGAGTCACTGAGGACCAGGAACATAAAGATAAAGTAATTCTACCTCATGGCCAATGTTCCCTTTAAGCTGCGCGGTTCCGCGGCCGCGCAGTGGTTTAGAATAACCGCGCAGCAAATTGTGTAGTATTTGCAACAAAAAAAAAGATTTTGTGCAACTTTGCTCACGACTTTTTTTACTTTGCACACAAACCAACGAACCTTAGATGGAACATTGCTCATGCCTAACACGGACATTTACTTTTCAGACTGAATTATTATATTTAATAATACTGATAATTATCAAATACATAATTTGCAATGGATGTCACGTCCGTCCCGTCCTGTCTGTGACGCTACTAATTTTAGAAAGCAGCGCACCAAAATACTGCACCAAAAATAACTCTTTTCGAACGTTCCGCATAAAATTGTGCGATATGAAAATAAATGAATAAAATAAAAATAAATGAAAGTTCTGTATTACATTATATTTTATTCTGATGTGTATTTTTTCAAAATAAATAGATTTCAGCACAAATGTATTATTTTGAAAATCTCCGTCATTTTTGACGGGTAATACACTAGTTATGATAGATTTTTAAAAAATAATGACTTAGTTTAAAAGATACATTTATAAAATTATAAACATGATTATGTAACAAATGTGACTTAAATTATTATATATTCAAATATGTTGCTATAACCTAAATTCGTGTATGATTTATTAGTAATTTGACATTGCATAAAAAAGTTTATTATGGATTAGAATTGCTTGGACTATTTTCCTAGTTTATTAATGGAACCCAGAATGGTTTCTTTGTAATAAACAGATTTTTTAAAAAATATCCTTCAGAAAAAGCAGTTAAGGGAGGCTGCAGATGGGTTTGACCTAACTTCAGATACAGGGGAAGTTCTTGGAAGGGTAAGATTTATTTCATGGTGTAGCCTTGTATTTTAGTGAATAGATGTGTTATGTGTCATCTTATTTCATGGTGTAGCCTTGTGTTTCAGTGAATAGATGTGTTATGCGTAATCTTTTTGGCCTCTGGTTGCATGTGAATGCAGAGATGTGATTAAGATTTTTTGTTTATAAATTATTTTCCTTAAAACTTTTCTTTTTCAGTGTCTTAGGGTTCATGACAAGGCACCCAATCCTATCTATGTGTCTGTTGGACACATGATAACTTTAAAATCAGCAGTATGGATTGCTCTTGAGTGCAGTAAATTCAGGATACCCGAGCCTGTTAGAAGAGTAAGCCAACTTATTTTTATGGATACAACAAATATAAAAACACACCTACCTTTTATTCAAACTGTTTACATACGTACATACGTACAGCTTCAACATTATACTTGAGTTAAGACATATTTTTTGTTTGAACCCAAATTTTTTTTAAAGCTTATCACACTGCAAGATGACAATATGTTAATGGCAAATCTAAACATGTTTAATCCTTTATAAAAATACTTTGGATCAAATGTATCAGATGCTGCTAGCCTCAACTATTTAGTTAAACTTATAAGCTGATCTCTAGGTTTAAAGCGATGGTTGTGACCACACCCAAATACCAGCTTATCAAATTGTTTTACCTGTTATACATTTCAGGCTGATCTGGATTCAAGGGAATATTTAAGAGAAGGCAAAACAGAACCTTTTGAGTTTATTGCATAGATGCTTTTAAATGTTGAAATGGTAGGAGAGTTTCGTCCACAAATACATGTATTCAGCTTATCTGAATCTTACTGAATTTTACACCCAGATGGCCATGTTGATGTTCCAGATGGCCATGTTAATGTGCCAGATGGCCATGTTAATGTGGCAGATGGCTATGTTAAAGTATGAATTACGGACACTTCGACCCCGGACGGTTCGACCCTGCCAGTTTGACTACAGGACGTTTCGACCACACGACATATCGTCCCCAGGACGTTTCAACCCCCAACCTTTTGACCCTTTCATTTCTACACCGTGAAATGTTTTAATTTATTATTTTAAATTAATTTTTGGTATACAATGTATTATCCATTAAAAATTAAAAACAGAATATCCACTCCTATCTCAAACATACTTAAAAAGGACCTAAATTATTATTGGGTTTTGAAAATGTATATATTTAAGTCGTTCAAAGATTATCACTGTGATAACAAAAACAAATGAAAGTTTGTTGTTGTTTTTTTGTTGTTTTTTAAAGGTGTCAACATGCTGAACGACGTACCTCGCAGGCGTTGAAACCATTACAATCCCGCACCCTTTGCATTCAATTCTGTTTCTTGTGTTCCTACACATTGAAGACCTCCCTAGCAGAAATACTGATTTTAATGAGACGTACAAAGTTGTCAGTATTTAAAGTTAATAAATTTCAATAGTTAATACCGCCGCATAGCAGACATTCAAGCTCCTGGGCCCGTATGACCTGACTGAACGTTATGTCATTGTTGTTTACATTTTGTCCAGGGGCTACATAATCCCATGTTACGAAGGCTAGACTCAGTGAATACCACAGCACTTGGTGTGCTTGCGAGGGTTATGGGGTAGGTAAAAGAGTGAGTGGGGGCAGAGAGAATGTAGGCACCTTTAGAAAGGACTATCGGACCACATTGCCTTTGTATTGTCCGATTACAACGGACGGGGTGGGGGTAGAGTTGGATAAGTTTGGAAGGACTTGCTACCTCAGAGGAATGGTGCATTTATCACAATCATGAATTCGCGTTAAATGTTGACTGGATGTCCTTGTTTATATAAATAATGATTTCAAACTGTATTTAATTTTTAATGGATAATAATTTTAAGCTAAATTATTTTTGTACCAAAAATTAATTTAAAAAATAATCAATTTTAAAAAGTATATATATTTTTTTTTAAATTTCTAATTCAACGGTATAGATATGAAGGGGTCGAGACGTCCGGGGTCGAATCGTCCTGGGGTCGAACTGTTCGAGGTCCAATCGTCCGTGGTAGAGTTAGAACCGACCGGGGTCGAAACGTCCTGGGGTTGAAACGTCCTGAGGTCGAACTGGCAGGGTCAAAGTGTCTGACCACCGTTAAAGAATATAGTTAAATTCCCAAAACTTGGTTTTCTTTGTGGTTTGTTTCTGTGCTATGTTGATGTGTTAGAGCCATTAAATTATAAGATGTATTATAATGCTTCAAATCATTCAATGATAACTTCCTTAGAGTATTCTCTGATAATGTGCTGCTGTATTAATTTTTATTATCAATATTGGATAACTGTTATTAATATAATGAACAAATGTTTGTTACCTGAGAGCCATGCCTTATAATTATAAAGTTTAAATGTAATTGCTTACAAAAACGTCAATAATGAATGATGTGCCATAAACATTCCTGTAAATTTATAATTAAATTATTGTTTTTAATATTAATGTCAATATACAAAATTAATACTTTGTGCAGATTGAAATTTGCCCTTTAAGTTTAAGGCATGCGCTTTATGTAACTCAATATGTGAGTCTTTTTTTCTCTGTTATATTCCTGATACATTTTTTAATGTAAAATAAAGAACTACAATTTTTTATTTTTTTTCATAATGGCCATGAATGAATTTATAACCATAAACTTTGTATCCTAAGCAATCTTTTGTCTCAAACGTTAAACCTTATTCTCTCTCTCTCGTCTTCATTCGTTACCTGCAACAAAAAGATTTCCAGGTGTTTGTAACCCAACTTACCCATAGTTCCATTTATAGGAACATTAGTGGTTCCAGCTCATATTGCAAACTTTTTTTCAGCACATTTTTGTGAGCAATTTGTGGTCAAGACATAAGGATAAAAACACCTTTCTTATTCCGTATGCAAGAACAAACACATACAAATTTTCGTTCTTCCCGTCCGGAATTCGGGCGTGGAATGGGTTGCCTGAAGAATCCAGGAAAACCAACACTTTATCAACATTTAAATCTCGAATAAAAATGCAGGACTAAACACAAACCATAGATAAGCGTAGGACGCAATAATCTTCTGTATAGAAGGAGCGTCTGTAAACAGATAAGATAAGTAATACATTAACAGAGAAACCACAGGGAGTGATAGAAAATATTGAAAATAAGGCTTAATTATTTCTTATCTTATCTTTAATGACCAGCAAAACAAGAACAAAAAAAATCTGACACTTCACTACCAAGCAAAGACTTGAGAGCATATACACATTATAATACATTTGTCTTAAGCATATTTATTAACAATCAAATTTACTTGCATTAAAAGAAGTATAAATTTTTTAATCTTGTTTAAATCACATGTTTTCTTTACCACATGATCTACTTCATCTTCAATGAAGTTCAGTTACACAATTTGACACACGTACATTATTCTATTCTTCAAAATAGTATTTTATTTTATCAGCATTTCATTAACATCAGTGAACCTTAAAATAAAAATAACAATATACAGAACAATTTTAAACTTTAAACAATAAAAATTCACAAAAAGATTGCTAGGCAGTCATAATACATACAAGGGTAAATCACAGTGGTCCTGTGAATATAACAATATCAGAACCCCTTTTTAAAAATATCTTTTTCACAGGAAATTTTTTAGGACCACCAAACCAAGATCCATAATAATTGTAATTTAAATTTTAAAAATAGACATTTAAAATCCAAAACTTTGTTTTACTTGTAGTCTATGAAGAAATAATTTTGTCCTCCTGATACCATTCACTGACATCTTATAACTCTAGCATACAAATTCCTGGGTTAAAATAGAGGAAATTTATTTCATTTATTTATAATAAAATTTCAATTATGGAATATATTTTGTTTATTTCACATAATAACCTCATATAATTTCTTTAAAACGTAAATATGTATTTACAAATGGCAGTGAAAATTTCTTTGTGTTGTTTAAATAATCTATTAAAATCTTTAAATGAAAGCTGTAAATAATAATTTTAAAAAACAACTTCAATACCAGCTTAAAAGTCTTAGTTCTTAAACCAACTGAACTTTGTGACCCTAGATCAACCTAATGGCACAATAGCATTTCAGGATAGTATTTTACCACCAAAAAATTCTTAAATACTTTATTTTAGAAGTAATAAAAAAATATTCTCTAATAATACAGAAATTATTTGCGTGGACATGTCTTAAAGTTACAATTATACACATCACTTTTATTGCATTTAAATAAGAAAGGTGCCCCTCTTTGTCAATTTGATGGTTGCAAATGTGATCTTTAAAATTAAGATGTGAGAAGCACATTTATTATAAATAAATTTGATGGGGGCTATTTTGCTCTAAACCAGTAAGCTTACCAAAGTGTCTTTAATTTTAAAAGGTCACTAAAATATAGTAAATAGCATGGGTCTTGCAGGCCACTGGAGTTAGTCTCGTATCCTGATTTTATTTTATACTAATATACACATGTAAATATAATACATGTATTACAAATCTAATAACTGTTGGCAAGCTGTAGAGAGCCTGTGTGAGGAGGGGAAGGTGGTGATCAAACAAAACTCTTTACGCAATTTTACAGCAGCGTATTGGTATTCAAAATAGATTATAAATACCTCACCTGCTTGACTGATCATCATTTAAAAATATCCACCCACCTCCCCCTTACTTGCTCTCAAACTCATGGAGTTGCCTTCCCATGTAAAGAATCACTTTCCTCCCCATTTCTGTCCAGATATAATGAATGGTTAATCCAATTTCTTTGTTTGTAAATATTTATCAGTTTACTTTTTAAACGCAGTCCCACATAATTGTGATTCTGACAAGTCTCTGCATACAATTGCATTTTAAAATCTTACGATCAAAGCAAAAAAGAAAGCAGGACTGTCTTATACCTGAGAATAGTGACATACCTGACAAATAATATATGTATTATCACAATATCATAATAAATTTATACGTTCCCATGGTATTACTACTAATGATAGACAAAATATTTCTGTGCCAATCTTTTCATGACAATCCTATTTGGCTGCACAGGAATTTTATTTTAGCTTTAAAACAATGTTTGCCAGTCTGCTACACAAGGGATGATAACATATGAATTTAATATTAGGAAGAAAGATCTGCTACCATGGCAACATAAAAATAAACAAACAAGCTGAAGCATAATGTTGATATTTTTAGATGGATGGGAATATCAACAGAGAATTAGTTACAGAAGATATGGGAAAACAAAACTTTTATAGCTGATATAGGCAACTGAAAAATTTTCATGATTGATATGATAGGCAAATGAAAAAATATATTAGCATAATAATATAAAGTAGATATGAATTGGAAAAAAATTATTGATAAGGGCAGCCAATAAAAAACATGTAATTATAACAATTAGCAATGTAATGACAAATTACCCATCACATAAAACTTGTGCTTTAAAAGCATTCTATGATTTTACAAAATTAATGAACACAAGACGAAATATTAAGTTACTCAACTGCAATTTTAAGAAAATTGCTTATACTTGACTAGCCGTCATCATTTCAAGTACAAAAGGGCAAACTAAATTAATGAGTAATCTTTCACAATCTCATCTGGAATTTAACAAAAACAAATCTATTTACCTCTGCCTTTTTGCGCTTGGAATAATAATCATATTTTTTAGAAAACATGCTGAATGGTTTAAACTCATCTTTTGTCACGTAATTATTAACATCTAGTCAAAATTCATATTAAAAACCATTGGTATATTAAACAACATCTCACTGTTACTCTTGATACCAGAACTGTATGTTACACTGACGTTTATGAGGAAATATGAAATGCTCGTTTTAGACATAGGTCATGGAGTATGAGATGTGGAGATTCTTCAATCTGTAAACATTCAGTTAATGAACCGCTACTTATCAAAATTAATAACACTAATATGCATCTCATAAACACTAATTGGTTATCTTTGTATCTTGACTCTATTGAAATGTAAACATTCATTCACAACACATCCATGATGTCCAGCTCAATGAAAGGTATTTAATTCTTTACTGTTGCTGCTAGGCATTGAATTAAGGGCATGAACAACGATTTTAAGTCAAAATGCATTTATATATAGTACATTGTAAAATTTAATTGATTGAATTTAAACTATTCTAAATGAAAATAATCCATTTTTTTTTACAAATTAAAATAAATCAGGATCCTCTAAATTCTAAATAGAACAAGTATTAAAACATTGTTTTGTTGGGTTTTTTTAGGCATTAAGTCATATAAAATTTAATGAAAAAAAACATAAGCATCAATACTGTCAAGTAAGACATAACAGGATATAAAAAAATAAATGAACATCTGCTGTTAAATCTCTTCACAATATTATGTTTTTTTTGACAGGTTTCTAATCAATCTCTCAAACAACAATAGACATGATGCAATCAATAAATGAAACCCTGTCTTAATCATGGATGCAATGAAATCAGTTGAGCCACATCATCATGAAATCCAACATCCTTTACATGAAATAAGATAGAATTAGATGACATGAAATTAGTTTAGCTGGGATTACAATACAAATCAGTTATCCTTGATAACTTGAAATAAGACACCCCAAGGTAACATTAAAAAAAAAGTTTCAGGTTCATTTAGTGCCATACAGAATAAGTGTGATGCTTACAGATATGGAAGCTCAAGACTGAGGTCGCTCGATTACATTCAAGTAATCAAATACTTGACATTGAAAAATAACACAGGCGGATCTTCGCTGTAAATATAATGAAAGGATTTCGCTGTTTAAATGGATAATGGGTCAAGTGTGCATGATAGCAATATTCCTTAATTTCAAAGAAAGCATTGCAAAGACGCGTAAACACACAAATCTTTGGCTGATAACATGGCAAGGAATGTTGAAACACTGGAGGAGTCTAAGCTATTCTACCAGTAGTTATACGACCACATCAATATTTTAACAATAACCTGCTCAAAGTGGTCTGTGGTCCTGATCTCACAGAAACAATACAGTCATCAATGTGGCTCTACTATCAAGTTGTTGTTCTTTTCAGATTTGTAAGTTTGTATAATAATCATAAAGCAAGCATCAAGCAAAAAAAATTATTGAAATTTGTAAACACGAACAAATGCAGTTGCAGCTTAACTAGTCATTCAAAACAATTCATTCAATGAACTAATTTCATTGCAATCCTTTGTCTTTCATAAAAAATTACTTTAAGTCAGGGGTCCACAAATTTAAATAAATGCAGTTGGGTTTATTTTTTTCCTTACTATATTAATTTTTTAAGAATAACTCATGTTTTTACATCAACAATTAAAGGCAAATAACTCGAGGACGTTTTTCTGTAAGTGAGAAATTTTTTTTTAAAGGCAGGCATCCAGCAGTTTTTAGAACTTTTAATGTCAGCAGTATTATTCCATTATTATAATGAGTCAATTGTCTGCCCCTGCTGCAGCTCCTCAAATATTTATTTAGAATATATTGTTTATAAAATTGCTGAGCACTTCAAAAAATGTTTCCAGCTCCTGACACAATATTACATATTCACAACACAAACAATGCATCCATAAAGACATTCATTGGTTATATTATTTGGTGGTGGGGGCGTGAAATGTCATCATTTAAGAGGCAAGAAGCCAATTTAAAAAGAAAAAGAAATTAAATCTAAGAACAAGAAGACAAAATATTTACCAAAAAAAGTGTTGATTTTTTTCAGGATATCGTAAAAACACAACAATTTGAACATTCTTTAATTAATTATTAGCTTTCCTAAAATTTCAATGTCATAAGAACCAAAGTAAAATATACTGGATTTAAATATTTTAAAAAAATTTTGTACATCACAAAAACATATATCTTTTATGCTGTTATTAAAATAAAATATTTTCAAGCGGTGGGCAATGCCCTCAATTTGAGATCTTACCCTTGTTTCCTAGAATACACTTGGTTGTAAGAATGGGGAACTATGTAAAATACCAATACAGAAAATTTGAAAACGAGACTTTGAAGAATTTGAATTTAAGAGATAAAATCTTTTGAGGAATGCATAACATTCTCCTTAATACTGATGCAACAATCAAGGACAGGACAGGGGAAATAAGTCAAGGGGAAGGGGGTTTATTGGAGGGGGGGTGGGGGCATAAGCAATAGAAAAATGAATGATTTCTTGAAAATCGAGGGTAAAAAAAATTATGATTTCAAAATTAAAAATTAGATTTACAAACACATCATGAGTTACAAACTGTTATGAAATGTCAACAAATTGTATGTTGGAGCCCAAAAAAAAAGAAGAAAAAAAAAGTAATGTCATGAATGTTTTACATAGAAATGGCACAAAGGGAACCAGAGTTAAAATCACTTTGGCAAAGAGACAAAGTAATTTGTCTGAGATTCTACTCTTTTGAAAGTTGGTAGTAAAGCCTGGTGAGCAAAACTGGTTAAAAAAATTACAACACAGAATTTTTGCAAGCTTTGGTAAGTTTAAAAACAATATACACTTTACATATTGTTTTTCAATTTAGGGTTCAACATACAGAATAGCGAAGTAGATAGTGCGCTCGCCTCACAAGCTGAGGGGGGTGGGATCTAGCCCACGCTAAAGCCACAATAAAAATGTTCACAAATGACTATCGCTAAAACGTCCTCCGGTGACCTGGAGAGGAGATGGGCGCCGCCAAGGTCTATCAAGCCCCGGGAAAGTTCTAATGGAGAAATTAGAACCCCTTACGACCACCAGGTCATGGGACGCACACAAAAATACAGAAAATTATATTATATTGACTTGAATGAAAGTGAACAAATTACATTTAATTTAAGCATTCACTTGTATGTACTAGAATTTAAAATTTTAACATTCTGAAAACATGAAATTTAAAATAAATGAAGGAGGAAATCAAGTGTTGTTTTTTTCTTCAAAATTAAACATACATCTAAGGCATGCTTAGGGTTATGAAGATAGATCCATCGCAGACCTTAAAACAACCTCCTGACTCACACCGACCAAATCTACAGATGTAATAACCTTTAAATAATTCAAACAATTTTAAGTATAATTATGACATAATCTGACATAATCTTGCTGTCATATGTCAGAATATATTGGAATGTTATTTAGCAAGAAATTAAAGTCTGCACAAAGAAAGAAAATTTGTATACAGGAAAGAAAACTTAAAATCCAAATTTTACAAATGTGAAAGCAAAGGAAACTTCTAAGGCAAGGAAGAAAAAATTGAAAATATATTTTACAAAAAATGTACAGCTGAACTGTTAAAATTAACTTCTATGATTAAAAAAAAGTATCATCCATAAATGTAAAAAAAAATGTAATGAATTTTATAATTTTGACTTGCCAAACACAATATTCAATGAATACAATTTTTTAAAATAAGATTTTGAAAACTTCTGAAAATACAGTGTTTTATACCTTTTATCTGTAAAAGTAAATAAAATGTAAAAATTGTATACATAACTTTCATATATAACTTGGCACTTAAAATGTTTTCTTTACTTTCTATAGCTATTCATCTTTTAATCCTAAATATAAGGTTAGTTGTTACCTTTAAAATAACTACGGAGACAACATTTTAAAATAAATACCATTGCATCAAAACTTTTACATTAAAACAATTTGGAAAAAAAAACAATCAAACAGTGTTGATGAATTCTAATTTTGCAAGCACATCAGTTTTGTTAAAGCCATGTGACTGCATGTTGAAAACACCTTTTCAAAATTTCAAACAAATTATCCTAAAATAATAATTCAATTTTTTTTTCAAATACAAAAAAAAACAATACTTCAATAAAAATAGGATATGGTATAACTTCCTCCAATTAAAAATGTAATTCAGAATCCAAAAATTTAGAAGGTCTTTTTTCAAATAGAACTTCAGTATAATATCTTGCAGCATCATTTATGTAACAGGAAGCTGCTGCAAAGCACACAATAGATTAATGTTTAAACAATGTGTGGATATTAAAAGCTGTCTTTTGGTTGGATGGGAATCTAAATGATCAGACTGAATGGAATAGCATTGGTTTCAATGACATTTAAAAAAAAGCCTTCCAATATAAAGAAAATATAAAAGCTGTGTTTTTTTTAATCTGGCAAAGCTTGGCACACAACTTTAACTGGAACCTTTCATTAATCGTTTAAAGTTCAAGTTTTAAAATAAACACTCAACAAGAGATTCCAAAAATTAAGATGGAACTCTTCTTGTTTACGCAATACATCACACAACTAAATGAACTTGTAAACACAACTAACTGAACTTGTAATCACGAATATGGGAGACTTGTAACTTGTAAATATTAATTAAATTGAAAGTGGTTTCATCGGGGTAAACCCACAGAAAGGCCAGTAAGTGATTTTTTTAAAGATAAAAACACAACAAATGTGTGAACTTGCCATCTTAAATAGTTGCTAGATGAGACATGCATTCAAGTTACACAATTTATATAGAATACCAGTGCTAACCTATGGTAATTCTATTTGGTGAACCCATGAACCTACTGAACACATTGTTACAGCAACACAAAGTCAGAGCAGAACTATTATAGATATTATTTTTTTTTAACAAATAGATAAAATAGAAATTACTGAGGTGCCAATAAAGATTTAACCGTGGGAATTTCTAAGTCTTGAATGAACTATATTATTCTGCTATTCTGGGTTAATAGTCAGAGTAAATATCAAATCTGTAGCTGTGTCATTGACATGTCACTGAAAATATTTTGTTATATCAATGAATGGGACACTCATATAAATAATGGATGCTACAATCAGCAAAATTTTATATCAAAGAATATTTACTTTTCAATGAACCAAAAATTCATTGAATTCATGCTCCTGGAGGACACTCATAATGTGGTAAAGTTTTAAAAGTTACAGAAAATATCTCACATTTGTAATCATTCAATTAACAAGGTGCCAGCATGTGTTATAATTAACTTTTGGCAGTAATATATTTTTTTTCTCCATGAATTCGTTAGATGAATTTTCACATATGCTGTTTTAACAGATACAGGATGCTGCACTTGTAGCCGCTAGTCTTTATTTATAATTAGCCCTGGCACTCAAGTTTCATATTTTATGTACTGCTTACATTAATCCCAGGTCAGGTCCTTTTCACTTTCTTGTGGCACAACCAAAAATAATTTTTGGAAGAAAATGTTCACAGATGCTGAAATTAAAAAAAAATTGAGTAAAATGGGAATACATTAAAATGGAATAATTCAACAAATAACAACAACAAATTTACCATAAAAAATAGAGATGAATTTTGAATACATTCTTTTTATATTAAGGAAGTTTTATGTTATGCGATCCAGAAGTTTTCTTTTAAAATCTTATGATTGTATGATTTGATTTGGTAAATCAATTGACCCAGAGGAGATGCACTTTTATGATCTAGAAAAATGACTTTAAAGGTGTTCATTTCCATAATACTGGTGGGTTTTGTTAAATTAATAAAACTTTCAGAACAAAAGTTTGGATTTTTCAAAATTGTCAGAGCATTTGAAAAATTGAGCTAGTGCTATCTATAAAAATAAATTCAATGGATAAATGCCACAACACAATGGGATTTAGTATTCTATAGGGATCAAGTAATTTTAAGCCTTGGTGCTGGATATTTTTAAATTTACAGATCATAACAGAAACATAAAGGATACAATTAGTTTTTAAAAAAGAACAGTACTAAATGTCAACATTTATTTCAGAAAAATGTAAGCACTTACTGATTTTGGATTGCAAGAAATCTGGCTTAGTGTTCCACCTGTTGCCAATGATATACAAAACAGTTCCTACGCCAACCAAACCCAAGGCCAATAAACTTTCAATAGTCTTCTGATAGAATGTAAGGGCCACAAGAGCAAAACTGACCACACAAAGAATGGCTGGGAGAGCAATAGGCACCTAAACACAAAAGTAGTTGAGACATGAAATTAAAACAAGAAACCTAAAACATTCTTTTCTGTAAAAATTACAGGCAAATGACGTTTATACATTCCACAGTTTCCTTCCAATTTATGGAAATTGGTAGGATAAAGTTATTAGCTTGTAATATTTATTCAATATGTTAACATTCCATGGCTTAATGTTCTGTTGTCAATTAGCAAAAATGCAGAACAATGTTTGGAAAAAATGTTTAAAAAACTAAGACAAAAAGTTATATTTCTTACCTTGATCGGTCGATGCAAATTTGGTTCCTTGTACCTGAGCCAGACCTGCCCAGCAAACACAAGTGTTAAGACTGTGGCAAAACCAAAGCCCTCCATTTCAATGAGGAACCAAATATCATTGGATGATTGGAAGCAAAGTGTGAGTACAAGCTGTGGGTAAGAAAGACAATTTTCAGTTAGATGATGAATTTCAAAACAGAAAAAAGAAAAAATTTATTGAACTCTTGCATATGAACTAGGGTAAAATAGGTTGACTTTTGTTATCATGCGTGAAGGAGACGACTTTATCTTCAACAAAGAAATTAGTTAAACAGGGTTTATGAGATGTGCACTAGTGCGGGTGTGATGGGTGGGGGGTGAAATGGAATTATATATGAATTTGTTAATAAAAGAAAAATCTTCCGTGTGGTACCTCCATAGATTTATGTAATTATGGTTACAACATTGCTATTAATTGAAAAAAAAACTCCTAGAAGTTAGATTAATTACAATGTGCATCGCTAAAATATATTTTTGACCAGAAACTGTAGCAGAAGGGACGTTTAAGCATTTTCTCTCCAATTGTTTAGTTTAAAATAAAATGTGAAGTTGAATCAAATCTCCCATTTTCTTTTGTTTAAACTCATTCTTAATGCATCAGTTGCATTGCAATACAGTAGAAGTCCATTAGTCCGGGATCCAACAGTCCCGGAATGCCCAATAGTCCGGCATCGCTCCGGAAATTGTAACAATTTTGTTTTCTCCAAAAGTGTGTCTTTAAAACAAATAAAAACGCCCGAGAGCTATTCGGAAGTTTTCGGGATCATCCAGAAGCGCTCGGTATTGTTCAGAAACAATTAACGGCCGGCTAGTCTCAGCTGTCACAACAAATACAGGTGCAGTGCAGCACAGTTAATCAATCACGAAGCGTCTTCAACATTTTTTGTGCGTTATTTTGTATCCTTTCACAACTCTGTAAACTGTGTCTCAGTACTCTCTAATGTAATACAGTACATTCTCGACGAGAATGAGCCTGTTGAACAAGAACTAACCGATGAGGACATTATCAACAGTGTAGTAAACCCTCAGCCTAATCAAAATCGTGAAGAAAGTGACTCAGATGCCGAAACGGAAGAAAAGGAAAAAATCAGCTGGGCAGAAGCTGCAGAATCACTAAATAAGTTTATCTCTTTTACTGAGGCTAGTACTAGCTACAGTGCTTCAGAAATTATTGATTTCCATATCATTAGAAATAAATTTTATACTAAAACGCCAAAATTCAAGAAAACAAAAAGATATTCTTGACTTTTTTTAAATCTAAGTGAAATATGTTTTACAGTACGTGTACATACATATATGAAATGTAAAATAAACTTTGTTGCATTTGCATACTGTATTTGTAGTTTAATTATTAACCTAATTGTTCTTATAATTACTATTTATGTATGTATGTAGTTAAAAAACAAAGTACATTTGTTTTACGGCAAAGCCTACACTAAAAAGAAGGGGCACCGCCCGATAGACCGGAATTTCTGGTAGTCCGGCACCGAGCCGGTCCCGAACGTGCCGGATTATCGGACTTCTACTGTAGTTAGATAAGGATACATTATAAATTTTTAACTAAATACAAACTAGTGATGAAATTTAACCTAAAAGTTTGAGAACTCATATATTACTTATTAATACATAACAAACATTTATAGTATGGAAACTTAAATGAATGCAAATTAAAGTAAAAAGAGTGTAACATCTTGATCAAATGACAAATAAAGATTAATTTACCAAAACTTTATTTTATTTGACTCAACAATGAAAAGAAAGAATTTGATTAATATAATGTGGAAGTAAGGTTCTTTTACTTTCCAATTGTTGTCCCCCTAGATATTACTTCGCAGTTAAACTCTTTTACTTTTTTTTTAACTGCTTATTCACTAAGAAGGCATCTTGTCTATACATTCAATGTTTTTGTCTTTTTTCAGACTTCCTCCTTCCTTTTTTTAAAATAAATTCATTTTTTCAATCCTGATAGCAGTGTCAATCCCATTATATCAAAAGATAGATTCAATAAACCAGGGCAAGAGCTGAAATACTCACAATGGTGAACAAAGAAGTAGCAGGTGTCATGAATTTGTACTGAATCATGGACATAAACATTGGCATGTGGTTGTTTTTGGCACCAATAAAAAACAATCTGTAAAAATAATAAATCATTTATCAAACATAAAGACAAAGAAAAAATCAGTGCAATTAATGTTATTTTCAATATTCAAATAATGTGTAAATCAAAAAAATCATCACCAAAATGCTATTCCTACTCTCTTCAATTATTTTCTTTTCAGAAACAACACTGGTGAGTAACTTTGAAAAACTATATATTGTTCTAAATGTTTTATTAATTTTTATTTCAAAACAGAGCAAGACTTTTGGTTTAAATAGGAATATAATGTTAAGGATTAATGTTTCTCGGAAAAAGAGAGATTTTAGTTTTTTTACCGAGACATTGACATGGCTGTACCATTCATAGTTCCACACACTGAGATAGCTATCAGGATTGGCATCAGCCACTGCATTACTCCCATAGTGTGGTCAGCAAATGTCTGTGTATAAGATAGAATGCATGGGTCATTAGAGATTATTCACCTGAGAACAATTTTTTTTTAATTTTTAAAATAAAACAAAGTTAGTTGATATCAAATTTTACAGACTGCTATGCTACTTCCACCTCTAAAACATTGCAGGATAATCTATTAGCAAAGTAGTATGTGTTTACCAAATGAATTTAATTGCAGCTCTACCTTGAATTGACATTTTATTTTTTTTGTATTATAATCAAGAAAGAAATTCATTAAGATTTTAAATTACAATAATTTATGAAAACGTAAACATTAGTCCAGAATCTCCACCGCCAACACTGAACATTATGCTGCCATGTCTCCTTTAACTAAACAAGAGTATCCATGGTATTATGGCTACAAGTTAGCCATGTTATCTGTAGCGATAGCTACCAAACAAGGCATAAAATAATTTATTTATTGACTTAACTGACTGAAGCAAATTGCAGATTGATTTTGGAATACTGGCATGACCCTCAAGGAATACATCCTGGTTTGACAATGCCCCAAGGAATACATGCTGGTTTGACAATGCCCCAAGGAATACATTATTGGTTTGACAATACCCCTAGGAATACATGCTGATTTGACAATGCCCCAAGGAATACATGCTGGTGTGACAATGCCCCTAAGAATACATGCTGCTGTGACTGTCAATGAATACATGCTGGTGTGACAATGCCCCTAGGAATACATGCTGATGTGACAATGCACCTCAGAATACATGCTGATTTGATAATGCCCCTAGGAATACATGCTGGTTTGACCGTCAATGAATACATGCTGGTGTGACAATGCCCCTAAGAATACATGCCTGATTGAACCATTAATGAATACATGCTGGTGTGACAATGCCCCTAGGAATACATGCTGATTTGACAATGCTCCTCAGAATACATGCTGATTTGACAATGCCCCTAGGAATACATGCTGGCGTGACAATGCCCTTAGGAATACATGCTGATTTGACAATGCTCCTCAGAATACATGCTGATTTGACAATGCCCCTAGGAATGCATGCTGGTTCGATAATGCCCCTAGGAATACATGCTGGTGTGACTATCCAAAAGTTAAGGGACAAACAGAGCTCACTTACCACTGCCACAGCTGTTGACTGCAACATCTGGGATGGAGAGAGCACAGCCAGGTAGGCGATGTTTGTCACCAGGTACACAACTATGACAGTTGTCATGGAGATCATGATGGCTAAGGGGAGATTTCTGTGGAGAAATAAGTAACATTAAAAATCTCTACTACCCTATTTCATATTAATAAAGATAGATTCAAGAAAAAACTCTGTTTCATGCCTTAAAAATAGTTGTCCTTCCCAAAATTAAATGACACTTATGGGAAAATTAGGAAGAAAAAAAAACTGATTATAATGTAAATTTGGTGAAAGTGGATAGGTTGATGACATGAGTAAACCATGAGTAAAAAATGGCTTATTATTTTAATGTGGTAAATTTGTTAAGAAAACACAATAGTGGATAAATGAAAGATGGTCTGAAAAAATACAATGTATTTGAGGGCCTTATGTGTCAAACTTTTGACTTGTTCTTACCTGTTTGGGTTGACAAGCTCTTCTGTAAGGAAGTTTAAGTAACTCCTGAAATGGGTCAAAAATAAAAGTTTTAACCCTTAGTGTGAGGCGATAAAATAGATGGAATGCTTTCTCATGTTTTAACAACCTAGTCATAGGAATAGCTTAAATTAAGCTTCTTAGAAAACCGGAGTCTAATATTTTTTTTATCAAGTTTAGTTGTGTAAAACATGGTAAAGTTAAACCTCGGTAAATTTCTGCTCTAAAACATTGAGGACAGATCCGACCCGAATTTAGTAAAATAAATAATGATGATGATAATAAGTAAGGCTTTCATTATAACTAGCTTGAGGACTTGATTTTTATAAAGATGTATATTATTTTCTTCAATTTCAGTGTTTGTGTATATACTCAAAATGAAAGCAGTTAGCTCAGCATGAAAGGACATCCTTCCAAAATTAAAATGTGGGTGCCTTGACAGGGCCATGCACAAACAACTAAGCAAATTTATGGCCTTCCTATAATCACCTGCCAAACCAGTGGAGAAATACAGCAACAGTGGGGGCTCATTAAACAAATTGGGAGTAAACAAAGCCTTTCAGGGAAAGAGGAGGGAGTGTGTGTGTGTGGGGGAGGGGGGATTCTTGTTACTAAGACAGGGGCAATTAACCAGCTGACTCAAAAAATTACTGTGTGAGTTGAAATGGAAATATTGATGCAAGCAGGTGATTTTTAGTGTATGAGGTGGTCTTTGGGTATATGGTGTTCTAAATAAAAGTTTTTTAAGTTCTTAAATGCATAGATTTCTTTTGATGTAAATTTTAAAATACTGTAAGCACTTAATTTTTTGTTGTACTGTTTTAAAATTCATTTTTTTTCTTTTAGGGTGGGATAAGGAAAATGTGGGTAGGGGAGGGGGCGGGGGTTAGTTAATAAATGCATCCAGTTTGTATGACAATTTAAGATTTATGGGTTATGTAATAAATAAATGCATTCAGTTTGTATAATGGCAATGTGTTGTGTGTTGTTCTTCCATCCCAGTCCACGAGGACCACTCTCATATTAGCCCAGTGCTTAGGCCACCACGAAATGACAATGTAAGATATAGGGCTATGTCATAAATGGTGTTAGTATTCTAACTAACCACACTCACCAGCCGCTGTAGGCCCAGAAACCCGAGTAAAAGGACAAAGCAAAAGCCCCTGCACTGTAATCACTGTCGTCAAATGTGTCTTGGAAGCTATCACTGCTCCCTGTAAGGGGAAGTAAGCTTTGATAAAGAGTCATAACAACCTCATACTGTACTGACTGAAGCAACCCTCAAGAACCAATACAATTTACTTTGCGAAGGATTAGCTCCTTGGCTTCAAACAGTAGGATGGTCATTAACAGTAATGTTTACACATCACTATGTGTGTTCATAATTTATTCCTAATCTAAAAGAAATTGCAAAATTGTTTTCATTTATTTGGAGCTAGTTTGTTCAGGATGAATTGGCTTTATAAATAAATTAGCTGATCAGGTGAGCAGTGGGAGGAGACTTTAAAAATAATAAATTTAGTAAGAGTTGCATGAAAATAAAGTTTGACATTCTCAGCATTATAACAACATGCCATCAATATGGCAATTATCTATAAGGGAGTGATTACTTCCCAAGCTCAAGGAGTAAACAAAAATAAAAAACACACATGTTTCTGTGAATGAATTATAGTAACCAGGTTATCATGTCAAGATGTTTTTGATGCTGAAACAAAAACTTGACAAGAACAATCGAATCAACAACTTGTTTTTTTCTCAGATTCATGACCTCGATTAGCACAACAGTTCTCAAAGTGATAATTGCTGAAAGCTGTTGTTGAAGAGTTTTCTTGTGTTACTTTGATGCACTTTTTAAGCCCTGTTTTAAACTTTGATTAGTCTGTGCATCATAGCACGTCAATGACAAGAACTGGACACAGTGATTCCCATCAGATTGTGTCAAAAGCAGATCAAACATTTCAGTACTGCCCTCTATCTCAGTCAGTATATAAAAATAAAAATAAAAGAATAAAAAATATAAAAAAGAAAAGGTTCCTTCCAGTACTTTCCCACTCACCAAAGATTAGCAAGACATTGACCTTCCATCCCCTAACCCACTTTTGGGTCAGCTACAAGTAACTGGGTCCATCCAAACTTAGCCCCCCCACCCCACCCCCCACCAACACAAGCTTTTGTTAAACAAGCTGTTTTAGACAATCAGAAACATTGCATCAAATAAATTCAAATAATACTGCTGGTTGAATTAATAAGCATAAATGAATACTGTGACATGGTTGGCCACCCACACAACAAGGGACCATGGAAGTGCCAGGGTTATGGGGTATGGAGGCAGATGTATTTCATGGAAGTAAATAGTTGAGTTACAGGAAGTATTTGAGCTCTCACTGTTTTTTTTTAGAAGGGAGGGTGGGGGAGGGTCCATTTTTGCTCCAGAAATTTAGCAAAACATCTAATTGTTTCACTAAAATTAGCTGAATTATTAAACTGAAGAAAACACCGGCATTTTTTGTTGTTGTGTATTTCCTTTCAATCATTTCATTCATCAGCTCACCCCCCACCCCCCTAAATGACATAGAAATGTGCTTCAAATACTAGATACCATCATCTACATTACCTTTCCCAAAGTAAACCATTCCGATGATGATGATCAGCGCCAAAGCCACCAACTTGGAGCCTGTGATGACCACCTGGACTCTGGTCGCCCATTTCACATTGCGACTGTTCACTGCTATCAGAAGCCCTGGAAACAAGTCATAACAGTGATCATAATCATCATATTACCGGTTGAAAGTCAGTTGATAAGAAACAAGTTCACGTGTGGGGAGATGATTGACTAAAGGTTATTGAGCGTACAAGGTTGTTATACAATGCGTTCTTAGGTGCCAAAATTATTTGATCTCACAGGGACTAGATGAGGACTTTCGAAATAAAAACTTTACTTTCTTTCTCCCCAGGGCCGTTCCGCCACCATTCGGTGGCATGTTGTAACTCCCCTCCAACAGCCGTCTCGACCGGCATACATGTGCATCATGTCAAAAATACTATTCATTATAGTTAAAATAAATAACTCGTAAAAACAGAGCTTCTTATTATAACTCAAAATAAAGTCTTGGAAGAAATACTGCACCAAAAATAACTCGTTTTGAACGTCCGCTTAAACGTGTTCAATGTGATTGGCTGTAGGAGTAAGTAGAAGTTTGAGGGACCAATCGCTATCGATGACCGCACAGAAAATTGCCTTTTATTATATAGGATATAGGAGGATAATTGCTAATTACATGTATACCTAAATATTGTGTATGTTTATACCTAAACCCATCGGTCGAGTGGCAGCGCGCTCGACTGGCGTACCGATGGTCACGGGTTCGAATCCATGTCAACGATTTGTTCCCGGGGCCTAGGGCGTCCCTGAGTCACCCAGCTCCGAATGGGTACCTAACACTAGTTAGGCGGCTGGGTAATGCGTGGAACCCACAAAGCCGTGGCCTGTGAAAGCTGCATCACTTGCCAACAGATCATCTGTCATGGTCTGTGGACGCAATTATCTTCTGCATAGAAGGAGCATCTGTATAGATAAGATAAGCCCTGAGGCTTAAGTTAGAAAACAACCCACCAGTTTCAGAACCGCTGACTAAATGGTTTAAATGACGTCAGATCACATATTTGAGCTCCACTTGCTAAATGTCTACATTTCCATTGTTAAGTGCCCATTTACATGCGTCGTGGGTTAAGGGGGTAAAAGCATACGCAATTTATTTTAATGAGCTAATTATCACCTTCCGGTACTGCCCAGTTTTAACAAGGATTTCAACATTGTATCAAAAATATTTCCACTAACTAACAGCAGCTATTGACTGGTAGGTACAAATAGTTGAAATTCACCACAACTGTGTCAAGTCGGTATAAAAAGGTGACATCACGTGTGGGTACATTCGTGACTCAAACCTTCAACTTGCGCCCATTTATTTATACTCTACTCGAAAGAGAGATCAGATATGACGTCATGTTTTGTAGGAATCATGTCAGAATGGTAATTTGTTTTGTTTTGTTTTTTTAACAAAGTGGAATCGCTACTCATAGCCAAGGTATTATTCATACTCAGTAGTATCGATTCCACTATACGGACCACATGATTTTTGGCGTATTTAGACGGATAGTTCAGTTTTCCTAGATTTGTTCGATTCCCCTCCCTCCCCCATGCCAAATTCGTGTATTTAACACTATCAGCAGGCCCCTTTTGTCAAGTAACATCAACAATTGTTTCTCAAGTGAGATACGTTTGACAATGTTATACTTCAAGGATAGTCAAAGGAAGCACTGTTTAAAACGAAGCACAACAATAAGTCAATGTGTTCATTTCAAGCGTTACATGTATTGATTACTACGGCCCGCGGGCCAGACGCGGCCCGTGAGGTCCCCTCATTCGGCCCCTGGAGACCTTTTAATCTAAAAAAAAAGATACTATTTTTACCTATAGTTTACCACAAAACTGTGTTTAGTTGGCCCCCAAACTGATGTTTGACAGTTAATGCGGCCCTCCGGCAGAAAAGTTTGGAGACCCCTGGGTTACATGATAAACAAACATCCCATGTAAGTGAAAGTGGCGTGTGATTAGCGATAGTATTGTCAAACTGAACTGTGACTGTTCGACCTACTCCCATTGGATCACACACAATGTCCCTGCCCCTCCATGTTGAGAACCCTTGTCTCTGTGTCTCGTATTTGTTCGTCCCGGCTGACACTAAAAGTCTCAAATAACGTAAGCGGCACAGCGTCCCAATGAGTTAGAACCGGCACTTATGCAAGCCCCCTCCTCTCACTTTTCCCATGTGGATTTTTTTTTAAAAGACTACGACATTGGTTCCGTTGTCTGACGCATACGTTGAAACCTAGATTTGGCAAACCTTGAAATAGCGCCGTTTCGTGTCCTCACCCGGTATCGAACGATTTAACACTGCAAATAGCGCTCATCTTGCTTCGGGCCCCAATGGTTTTGGTTATTAGCAGGTTCAAAAAATGTGTCTCAAATATCCATGCCTTGTTAATCTTGTAATGTTCAAATAACATGGATGTCGAAGACCTTGCACCATCTTTTTTTTTCATCCTATTTAACTATGTCCGTACCCCCCCCCCTTTAATCCATGCCTGGAGTAAAATATTAGATCTAATTGTACCTGGTTAGAACCTCTGTTAAGTCTTAAGCTCGTCGCAGCTGATCGTACAAGGAAACCCGGCAACAGAAAACTATTTTTACCATAATGTATATTAGGGTCACCTTCCACACAAAAGTGTCTGACGAACTCTCAAGGCCAAGCTTGGAACAGACTTCAAACAAGAACGCAGCCAACTGGTAAAAGTGAACTATCTAGAATCTGGACAATACAAACATCTAGAATCTGGACAATACAAACATCGGACAACCGCAGTAACTAGCTCTACACCTAACTCACCCATTTTAAAAAAAAACTGTTTTGATTTTGTTCATTAAACTTAGAGGCTGTAGGATTACCTCAGTCATAAAGACTGAAAACTACAAATAGACATTTCCACCTAAATTAAAAATGGGAGGTATCCTCCATAGATTGGACAGAGGTCTGCAGGGGTTCAGGAGTAAACTTACACAAAACAAAACCAAAAAAAAAGGGGGGGCGGGGGTTCATGAGTATCACCTGACCAGATGACCGCATCCTCCAGGAGCAGAATACGGGTACAACTGATTTTTTTAAAAAGTGCCCTGATTGTTGAATGGGGTCAATCCGATTTTTGTCAAAGTACAGGTCCGTTGCTAGGCAACGCTCACGCAAAACGTCCGACAACAGGATCCGACGTCATCAAGTTGTATCAAGCCAAGGATCCTACCAGATAATGTTCAGAGTCGGAGAAACTATCTCTGGCACTGCGTCTAGTTTTCAAGGTCATCCCTGGCCTATTTATAGACTGCCCTGTTGAGTCTTATAAACAAACCCGCCCTATCCCCCCTCACACAAACCAAATCCTCCATTCTTCCCAGGCAATCTAACAAACAACGGGCATATCGCAGGTATGTTCTGTTTGACCTTCGTTGTCAGGTGGAGGTGTCAGTCTTGACAAGAACATACCCCAACACACGGCCATTTTAAAAGAGAAGAAAATGCCTTTACAAAGTGCAAGTCTTGAAATCTTAACTTTGGCGGTATAATATCACCTATATTACGGACTTCAATTAATTGGCGCGGATGGAAAACTGCTAATTAGTTCACTTTAATTTAACAACGAGGGATGTCGTATAGCTTATAACAGAGCAATGCAATACCCAAACACACTTTGATACGTCATTATTGACAAAGAAAAGCCCGTAACAATAACACATGACCTGTACTGTAGGCTGTGGCACACCGCTCAAAGATCACGTGGGCCGATACCCTCCAGTGCACACCTGGTCACGACACCCCTCTAAACAGATCAGTGAGATCATGCGAATCAAGCGTAACAATGAAGTTGACCAGTATTCCGACGTCAGCATCGCACTCGCTGCCGGGACACAAATTGTCAGTACAACATATTTCAGGCTATGATCGAACTGAGGACCACACCAAGTTTGACACAAATTGTCAGTACAACATATTTCAGGCTATGATCGAACTGAGGACCACACCAAGTTTGACACAAATTGTCAGTACACCATATTTCAGGCTATGATCGAACTGAGGACCACACCAAGTTTGACACAAATTGTCAATACAACATAATTTCAGGCTGAGGACCACATCGGCTATGTTTGTCAAACTGTTGAGCACACTGTATGTATCATTTATTTAACGTACGGTAACGTTGAGTTTTGATGACTTCATTTTTAAATTGGCTGATTTCAGTGACATCTGGGGAGTGGGGATGATTTATTTGGCTTAAAGTATGTACATGTATTTCATATTGATGATTATAGCTAAAAATATCTACTTCACACAGCTGATTATAGTGAGGCACGATACAATATCAATAACAAATAGTTACTGGTGCCCCGTAACTGTAACCACCACCACCAACCCGCCCAAGTGTCTCAATCAAACACTCCGAGACAACAATGTACTGTTTCAAAGATTGTCAGCTGGAAGTGTATACTGTTGTCAGCTGGGAGTGTATACTGTTGTCAGCTGGGTGTATACTGTTGTCAGCTGGGAGTGTATACTGTTGTCAGCTGGGAGTGTATACTGTTGTCAGCTGGGAGTGTATACTGCTGTCAGCTGGGAGATTATACTTGTGTCTTTGATTGTCAGCTTGGAGCATTTACTGTTTCGAAGATTTTCAGCTGGGAGTGTATACTGTTGTCAGCTGGGAGTGTATACTGTTGATTGTCAGCTGGGTGTATACTGTTGTCAGCTGGGAGTGTATACTGTTGTCAGCTGGGAGTGTATACTGTTGTCAGATGGGAGTGCATACTCTTGTCAGCTGGGAGTGCAAACTCTTGTCAGCTGGGAGTGTATACTGTTATTGAATTGGACACGCAGATTTGTGCGATCTGGGGCAATGTACTTTAAACTTAAACACACATCCCTCCCCACCACACAAACTTAATCTATTTCCCGTGCCCTGGTAGAACCGACGTCTGGGCACAGGTGGAATGTCTGTCTGTGATTGCAGCAATAACGGATTAGCTGGTACGTACGTCTTGTCTGTTATACGACCACCGAACTATGAATAATGTGGCTTAATAAAATTAACATAATGACGAATTAAAACGTGATATCAATGTTAGCGCAAACTCTATTCCAGTGTTTCTCTATTTGTCAATTATTTTCTGTCATGCCGCCCCCCCCCCAGGAAGAAAGAAAACATTTCGCCCCCCCCCCTCCCCGACTGTAAAGAGTATCATTTGTCTATAAAATTGTTTTAAGTACACCTCTGCATAACGGTCAAACGAGCCCCCCTTTACGGAGCCTCGCCCCACCCCCACCGAGGGGCGCGCCCCACTATTTGAGAAACACTGCTTTATTCAGTCAAATCCATGGCCGCAGTAAGGAAATATCCGAAGCTGAAACGATCTTCTGCGCTTTTTCCCCCAACACACACACAAACAGTAGACAAAATGATTGGATACAAATTCCGGATGCCTTTTTCTTGGACACCAAGTTGTAAGTGTAACTTGTACTGCAATTTATTTTGTTTATAAAATTTATCATCATTTGAGTCTTACCAAATTCTTAATATCGTGGTTGGTCGTATAATAGCGAGGTACCGAATAGTTCAACACCTCAACAATCACACTGAACACATTCAAAGAAACTTGATCTCAAGATACTTGTATGTGTATCATTGGTTTTTGGCTGCCGTACCCAATACCGTCTGATGTTTGCAAAGAGACGTGGTAATGGTAAGAAATAGCTGATAGATTTTGTAGCTTCGTCGCTATCTTCACAAAGACACTTCACTTTCGGTATCTTACATTGTTTTGGGATAGATTTGCGTTGCTTTTAAAGGGCTGTCGATCCTATCTCTACCCAGAGGTAGTAAGTGACCTGGTCTCGATCAGACGCTACAACGGCATTTAAGCTGTGGGGGAGGGTTGTGTGTCTGAACACAATGTTCTGAACTCAGTTTTGTACATTTAAAACATATTCAGACCGAAAGCTATTTCTGCGCGGATTAATTCATTTGTTATCTACCTATCTATCTTTTCATTTCATGAAACATGCTCTTCATAGTACAACGAACATAGGGGGGAGTCTATCTATGACACAGGGTAGTAATAACAAAATGAATAATTCTTTAATTAAAAAATGTTAAGTTCAAGGGTTGGGAAATAAAAAACATCAAAAACGTGCACAGTTGTGAAGGCGTCAATACACCAGCCCAGACAACCAATTGTTGGTTTATCGATTGGGTGCCCACATTGCTGTGATGGGGTCAAGATATCATTATCATTTATCACCACCCTCAACATTAGATCATTAGAATAGAGCGTGGGGGGGGGGATGTGCCTCAAATGAAAATGTATTAAAAGTTTTAAAACGAAGTTTTTTCAAGAGTCCATGACATAGATAAATCAGCTGTCCCTATACAGAATACAGGCATTTGTATATTACATGTAATGTCTCTTACAAATTAACTCCAGAAACAAATAACCGAAATATTAAACAACTAGATTGTGCTGCGGCGCCGTGGCGCCTGCGGCGCCCCCTTTTTTAGGGCGCCTACGGCGCCAACCTTTTTCAAAAGCCCAACTAAGCTATCATTTTTTGATAAATACGAAATATTAAACTTTCTGAAATGTACGCAAAGTATTTAATAACAGGAGTTGTAGGGCGCCTACGGCGCCCACTTTGTTTTTTGTCAAAAGCCCAAGAAACTTATCCTTCTTTGATAAATACGAAATATTAAACTTCATTTTTGTTTGATAAATACGAAATATTAAACTTCCTGAAATGTACACAAAGTATTTTATAATTATAAATCATCAAATCCTATTTTTACATCGTTCCCTTTTTCCAAAATTAAGATATAAGCTAAAGCAATGACGACATATAATATATTTTTTACAGCGCGTCTTTAATTTGTAATTAATTTGCACACCTTTTGATGCACACCTTGTGTTAAATATAAGATCAACCAATGACGTCATATTAAATATTTTTACAGCGCTAATCACCACACGATTTTTTAAAACTGCTATAGACTGTTCTACATCATGAGCGTTCCACATCCAATGAGTGACTTGGGCTTTTATATTATATATGGATCATTTTTAAAATAATATTTTATATGCAAATGGTAATTAGGACAATAACAAGTTCTAATGTAAAAAAAAATTGAATATCAAGAGGATGAAGGGGTGTATTTAGAAAAAGAGCTTATTCAAATACAGCAACGTAATTAGGCCTTAAGATAAAATGACAAACATTCACACAACTGATATGCAAATAAAGAAAAAAGCTTTAAAATGAAATTTGAAGCTTTAAAGCAAGCATGAACATAAAAAGGATTCAGGAATATATTAAATTACTTAGATGCAATTTTTTCTACATTAAAATTAAGTAATTTCTACATTTCTAAAGAATTTTGAAATTTTAAAGTAATCAATATTTTTTAAAAATTTGAAAAATTGGTCAGATCAAAACGTAATTTAAAAGTAAAATTATTCATAAACAGGACTCGTTCCCTCATATTTTAGATTTAGTTAAATGAATGCTTATAAATAAAGAAATTGTTCATTGAATTGACAATTTTTAAAACTAATAAGAGTTCTTTTTTGTTAAACTGAAAACATTCATACAAATATAGAATATAGCTTCTTTTATTTTCTTCAGAATCAGTCACCCTTGACCAAAAAGCAACCAAAAAATGTGTCCTTGAAGCTAACTAATGAAATACTTACAGACAAGGCATACTGCAATAAAACGCTCCGCTAGAGGTGGGACCGCACAATCTGGAAAGATTGGCTGTAGAATGTATAACGATGCTATCAAACTCAAGGCAGCAATACCAACAGGACATATCAAAATAAAGTTGATCCACAAGCAGACAAATGACAAATAATCACCGAAAGCCCGTTTGATGTACACATACTCGCCACCTGACTGTGGCATGGAAGATCCAAGTTCAGCATAACAGAGAGCACATAATGTGTTGTAAACGCCACAAATGGCCCACATAATCATGGATAGTCCTATTGACTTTGTGTGCATAAGAATCCCTACTGGAGATACAAATATACCGGATCCGATGATGATCCCTACAATAATTGCAACGCCTTGGAACAGAGTGATCTGTTTCTTTAGCTGGACTGCTTCAGACATTTTGGCAGTTGTTGGCCTCCTCAAGTAAATATTAAAGACGTCAAAGAGGACTAGTCACAAATATATAAGTTAAAGCTGATGTAGATTCCAAGACACTCATGAGTTTTCAATAAATGGTAGATAAACTTCCAAACAGCACAGCATATTTAATTACTGAATCAAAAGAACAGAGCTTTCTTGATAGTTACACCATGTGTTTTGAAAAATTGGTGTCATATCATACTCCCTGAAAAATAAAAAATACACTAATTATAATATAGCTGATTTAATTAGAATAGAATGTCTGAGACTAAGATAATTCTTTATGAGTAAATTTATTAAAACTTGTAATTAGTTATAGAAATACACTTAATACACCATCAATTTCAAGATTCAATCCCCATTTGCATGATGGATGAAAAACCACTTTACATTTAAAATTAGGGAAATGAGATAAAAGATAAGACCTAGTCATAGCCTAGTGACCTAGATGTAAACTATTAATATTAAATAAAAATTAGGCTTGGGACTTGGGCTTAGGGGCCGTCCATAAAGTATGTTACGCTATTTTTGACCATTTTTAACTCCCCCTCTCCCTCTGTCACAAATTTTAGCCCCCCCCCCAAAGTACGTCACACTTTCAAACAAAAGTTTTTTTATAAACAAAATAATTAAAATTTAATATAAAACACCGTGATGTCACACATGGCCAGACCCTCCTCCCCGTCACACTTTCTTACACCCCCCCCCTCTGGAGCGTGACGTACTTTACGGACGGGCCCTTACCTATTATTTAATAGCTATTTATTAACATCAATCTTGTCATCACTCTTGCTCTTAGTCATATTAAAATAATTACGAATTCCCAAGTTTATGTCCGGCACTAGAATTGATCATTGATACTGTCTCTATTCCACCGATCAAGTTTTTACATTGTTATCGTATTATTTGGGATAGTTGGCCGCCTATTATAGTCTCCTATATTTCGACAGGCCTTATTAACTTATTACTTATTTAGTTTTGTGTCATTCAGGACCTTATAGTATTGTACTTAGATTTAGTTCACTTAGACTTAGACTCTTAGGGGCCGTCCATAAAGTACGTCACGCTATTTTTGACCATTTTTAACTCCCCTCTCCCCCTGTCACAAATCTCGGTACCCTCCCCCTGAAAGTATGTCACACTTTCGAACAAAAATGTTCTTTTTATTAACAAAATAAATAAAATTTAATATAAAACAACGTGACGTCACGCATGGACGGACCCCCCCTCCCCCCTGTCACACTTTCTTACACCCTGGAGCGTGATGACAGTGATGTACTTATTAATGGACGGCCCCTTAGGCCTTACGGCAAAAAAATTGGCACTCCTGTCAAGTGGTTCCAAAATCAAACATGCCCAGAATAATATTATTTATGGTATTTTTGGCTGCTATATTTTTTTTTCTATTTTAATTTAAAAAATAGACAACTAAACTTAAACCTATCCCAGGCCCAGACCCTAAAATATTAAATAAATATAATATTAATATAATATATGAATATGAATATGTAATTGGCTGACTGAATAGGCCTACCTATTAATCCGCAATACAAATGACTGATTAAATCTGATAAGGTTTTTAAAAAATATATTTCATATTAATATGTTGAGCCATGTGTTATTTTAATTTTGCTATCACTATCGGTTATCATCAATAGTGTCGATAGGAGTTCCTTCTCCAGGCCATGCCGTGCGTGGCTTCAAAAAAAGACCCCCTTTCTTCGTCTTTGTGCTAAGTATTTATCTGGTGACACACAAATCAATCCAAAAAAAATTTAAATCCCCCTAGACATAATTAGAATGATAATTTTCTTTTAAAATACTAAAAATAAATGTAACATTAACTGTATTACCTGTTTAGACAGAACAGTGGTGTGTTCGCGCCGTTTCTAGGTCTCCCTTATGGATTATTTTACACATGTGTTGCATCAAGTGTAGTGAAAACTATACGCGCTGAAAGGAGAGCTCACTTGGGCTTAATGTGGGCGGGGCATAGAGGTAGATGATGCAATGCATGTTATTATTGTAGGTCTGTTGTAAAGCAAACAGCGGCGTAACGTTGATTTCTGCCAATCGGGTTTGCTGCCACCCACCCCGTAAAATATTTTATTGCTTTAAAGAAAAGAGAATTTAAATTGAAATTAATTATTTAAAAAATGTGTACATTTTTTATTAAAATTTAAGATTTTTCATTTCTTGAACGAAAAGTTACTAAAAGTATTCAAACTAAAGACTAAAGTTTTCTGATTTTCCTTATGTCACAACTTGGACTTGGGACGGGATTTTCAGTTTCAATGACAATGCTATCATATTCATGTTCAATAGCCAAAAAAGACCTAAATGAATTAATAAAGTGGACGCTCCTTTTATACAGTATATTATTGCGTCCTAGGGGCCGTCCATAAAGTAGGCTACGTCACGCTCCAGAAAGGGGGGGGGGTGTAAGAAAGTGTGACAGTTTGTGACAGGGGAGGGGTGGGGTCCAGCCATGTGTGACGTCACGGTGTTTTATTTTAAATTTTAATTATTTTGTTAATAGAAAATTGTTTGAAAGTGTGACGTACTTAGGGGGAGATATGTGACAGTTTGTGATACGGGGGAGAGGGGGGTAGAAATGGTCAAAAATTGCGTGATGTACTTTATGGACGGCCCCCTACGTGTATCGATGGTTTATATAAAATCGTGAATTTTTTATTAGAATTTTAAGTATTGATAGAGTTGGTCAGTGACATATCGAGGGGGGGGCGGGCCGCCTCGGGTGACACCATCAGGGGGGTGACACCTAAATCTAACATTTTACTGTGTACCATTTAATGTTTTTAAAAAAATTAATTACAAAGATTTTTTTTTAAAGAAGACAATTTGTTTTACCAAGTATAGAAATTACGATATACAATGAAATACGTTAAACGCCAACATTTTTTTAATTAAAAAAATAACAGTTAACATGCAATAATAAAACAGTCCCAACAAACAACCATAAAACAAAATAGGAACAACGAAGAAAAGAAACAGCCGCACCAGAGAAGGCTGGACATATTAGAGGCGGTGTCTTTCGTTTGAAATGACATAAAGCCAACTGGTCTTTGACATAGCGACACCATGGACAAACCCCACCTCACTTCTCCCTCCACCACAGTGGGGGGAGGGGGAATACGATTCCCCAAAAAAAATAATCATAAGATGGATGTTCTTTCTTGTTGTTTTTTTTTAGAGGATAATTGTGAATTAAATGTCTTTGAGTTAATATTTTTGTTTTATTTATATTTTTTAAAGGCGTGCAAGCATAGATATGCATGTTTCTATACAGGTAGTCCTCGGGTTACGACGGTCCCATACCAGATTTACGCTGTTTCGTGGTTACGAACGCGCCCCCATCAATATACATAATTTGCAATCTCTGTCACGTCTGTCATGTCTGTCCGTGACGCTATGCGAGGTAACTCCCGATATAATATACTAGGGGCAAGTACCAGGCTTTTCCCGGGTTAAACAACAACAGCAACAAAAACAAAAACAACAACAACAAAACAACAAAAACAAAACAACAACAAAAACAACAACAAAACAACAAAAACAAAACAACAAAAACAACAACAAATCAACAACTACAACAACTACAACAACAACAACAAAACAACAACAGCAACAACAACATCAACAACAACAAAGCAACAACAACATGAAGGACATTGTCGTCGCAGGGCAAGGGATGTGGACAACAACAACAGCAACAACAATAAAAACAACAACTGCAACAACAACAACAACAACAAAACAACAACAACAAACACAACAACAACAGCAACAACAACACAACAACAGCAACAACAACAAAACATTTATTTTATGGCGATAGTCGCCTTCTTGTTAATCTCGACACCAAAATGTTTATTATTTTGCGTCATTATTTTACGTCTTAATTTTCAATAATTTTTATTTTATATAGCTCATATAAGGAAAAAATACATTTTGGGCCCCCGGCCCCCAGTATCTTATATATATATGGAACGAAACCTGTTTAATAACCTTTCCGGTATAATTTTGTGTACGTGTACCAAATTTCACGTTATTTGGTTGTCTGGATCTTGAGTTATTAGGGACAGACAGACAGACAGACAGACAACAAATGCGTCTTATATGTATACTAGGGGCAAGTACCCGGCTTTCCCGGGTTTAACAACAACAGCAACAACAACAAAAACAACAACAGCAACAAAACAACAAAAACAAACAACAAAAACAAAACAACAACAAACTACAACTACAACAACAACAGCAACAACAACAAAGCAACAACAACAAAACAACAACTACAACAACAACAGCAACAACGACAAAAACAACAACAGAAACAGCAACATCAACAAAACAACAAAAACAAAACAACAACAAAAACAACAAAATCAACAACAAAACAACAACAAAACAATTACAACAGCAACAACAACAAAGCAACAACAACAAAACAACAACTACAACAGCAACAACAACAAAGCATCAACAACATGAAGGACATTGTCGTCGCAGGGCAAGGGATGTGGACAACAACAACAGAAAAACAACACAAAAGCAACAACAGCAACAACAACAACAACAGCAACAACAACAGCAACAACAACAGCAACAACAACAAAACAGCAACAACAACAAAAACAAAACAACAACAAAAACATCAACAACAAAACAACAACAACAACAAAAAACAACTACAACAACAACAGCAACAATAACAAAGCAACAACAACAAAACAACAACAAAGCAACAAAAGCAACAACAAAAGCAACAACAACAAAGCAACAACAACAAAAAAATTATTTTATGGCGATAATCGCCTTCTTGTTAATCTCGACACCAAAATGTTTATTAATTTGCGTCATTATTTTACGTCTTAATTTTCAATAATTTTTATTTTATATAGCTCATATAAGGAAAAACTACATTTTGGGCCCCCGGCCCCCAGTATCTTATATATATGGAACGAAACCTGTTTAATAACCTTTCCGGTATAATTTTGTGTACGTGTACCAAATTTCACGTTATTTGGTTGTCTGGATCTTGAGTTATTAGGGAACAGACAGACAGACAGACAACAAATGCGTCTTATATGTATAGACTAGGGGCAAGTACCCGGCTTCTCCCGGGTTTAACAACAACAGCAACAACAAACAAAAAAAACAACAACAGCAACAAAACAACAAAAACAAACAACAAAAACAAACAACAACTACAACAACAACAGCAACAACAACAAAGCAACAAAAACAAAACAACAACTACAACAACAACAGCAACAACAACAGCAACAACGACAAAACCAACAACAGCAACAGCAACAAAACAACAAAAACAAAACAACAACAACAACAACAACAAACAACTACAACAACAAAAACAACAACAACAGCAACAGCAACAACAACAGCAACAACAACAGCAACAACAACAAAAACAACAACAGCAACAACTACAAAAACAAAACATCAACAAAAAAATCAACAACAAAACAACAACATACAACAACAACAATAACAAAGCAACAACAACAACAAAACAACAACTACAACAACAAAACAACAAAAGCAACAACAACAAAGCAACAACAACAAAAAAATTATTTTATGGCGATAATCGCCTTCTTGTTAATCTCGACACCAAAATGTTTATTAATTTGCGTCATTATTTTACGTCTTAATTTTCAATAATTTTTATTTTATATAGCTCATATAGGGAAAAACTACATTTTGGGCCCCCGGGCCCCAGTATCTTATATGTAAGGAACGAAACCTGTTTAATAACCTTTCCGGTATAATTTTGTGTACGTGTACCAAATTTCACGTTATTTGGTTGTCTGGATCTCGAGTTATGAGGGAACAGACAGACAACCAGACAGACAACAAATGCCTCTTATATATATAGAGAACTAGGGGCAAGTACCCGGCTTTCCCGGGTTTAACAACAACAGCAACAACAACAAAAACAACAACAGCATTGGTGCAGTAATTTGGTTTCCCTGCTTTCTAAAATTAGTAGCGTCAGGACTGACAGACACTACTTGCGTGACAATTGCAAATCATATTGTTTAATAGTTGACTTTTATTTTGAAAGTTACAAAAGTAAGCCAAATTACGACATATGGGCACAAACATAAGAGCGCTATACCTCGTTGGTAGTCCATCTTGAAACATTAGCATCTATTACATGGGTGGCCAAACCTGTAATAACTGAGAGCCATTTTATTAATATTCAAAAATTTTGAGAGCCGCATTGAGACACTTTCGCTCTCGTCTCCACCAATGTACCCTTTAAGCTTCGCTACTGCGCAGATATCTGACCAATGCCGCGCTGCAGTTTAGAATTACCGCGCAGCAAAATTTTGTAAAATATTGCACAAAATGGATGTTGTGTAGCTTTGCACATGAGTTGTTTTTTTCATTACTTTGCACACGGACCAGCGATCCTTAAAGGGAACATTGGCCACCACTCGCAATGAAAAATTCCTTTGCTGATTCATTTTTCAAAATTATTAAATCCTTTATATTAACTCGTGGTGCCTATTTGCTTGCTTGAGGCGGGCGGTGCCGAAAAAACTTTGGATCAATTTTTAACCCACTTCCTCGTAAGCTAGCGAGATGAAATTTTGCATGCAGACTCGTGCCGATAATAAAATGATGCATCAAAATTTCAGATAAATCGAATGTACCGTAATTAAATTAATGAATTTTTAGATTATCTTTATTTATCTCTATGTAACATGTTAACTTTTTTGCTATATTGTCATGGTGCGTATTACATTGAACAACCTTTTCTGTCGCGCAATAAAGTGCGTATTTTATTGACAACACTTTTTATAAACATATTCCTAATCGGTGCGCATTGTATTAAACATGTTTTACGACATTACCCAAATTTTGTCATTTTGGATGGTCTTGCGCTATGTATTATATAATGAAAATTCTTTTAGTTATATCTCGTTCATAAAGGATTTATAGTCAAAAACGTGTTTTTTACGGGTTTTTAAAAATTTTTATTTGAATGTAATGACTTGAACATTTCAATTGTTTTAATCATAACCGTATGTTGAAGAAATATATGCGTTAGAGTTACTCAATTAACAAACATTTAAACATGAAAATTTATGAATAGAAACATGTTTCATAAGACTCACTGTGAAAATTAATTCAATTAGTTGTTATGGTTCTGCGAAGAAGCCTTTCAACTAGCAAGTTTCTTTAAATCTGGTCGGTAGCTAGTAGTAGTGGTGCGAAGAAGTTAAGTCAGGTGCTTATTACTAGTTACTGCTCGATGCTTTGATTTTATGAACTTCACAGCAGTTGGTTGTACCGAAAATGGATATAAGTCGGCAACTAGCTTTCTTAAGTTGAGGATATTTTACTTCTGGCACGAGCTTCCAGAAATCCATCACAGATTGTGATTTGTGTATAATCGCCAAACTCTGATCTTCCTGTAACTCTGAAAGCTCCATTTCAGCAGCAGAGGGTTCCTTAACAATGTTCATAGGAAACTGGAAACCATCTTTGATTACGTCTATCATGAATGAATTTATGAGAAAAGCGGAATAGGATTTTAGTTCTCGCAAGACAATAAATCTGGCTTGGAAATCTTCCAGAAATCCTTTTAACCTATCTCTATATGCACCAAGCTTTCTAAGTTGAATTCCACCCTCAGAGTAGCTAACTCTATTATGAAGACGAGAAAAGTGCTTAAACTCCTTTGACAGGATATCTCTTTGAAGAATCTGTATCGTGTTCTGAAAGCTAAAAACAATCTGTATAAGATCGGAAATAAGCTTATCCTTTCCTTGCAACGAAAGGTTCAGAGTTTGTAGATGCTGCAAAATGTCAGTTAGAAACATCAAATCGTCCATCCAAGCTTCGTCCACCAGCTGTGGATAAGACTTGTCTTTTTCTGAAAGTAAAGCAGTAATGGGTTCAAGCAAGTCTACAAATCTGTTTAAAACATTGCTGGTGGATAACCACCTAACACAGTGAAATGAAAGATCATCTGGTTTGTCTTCGAGATCTTGCTCACCAATGAAGTTTTTGAACTGCCGGTGATTCTTTGCACTTGAACGAATGAAATTCACAATTTGTAGAACCGTCGTCAATACCCGTTCGAATTTAAAATATTTGGCTGCAAGCTTTTCTCTGTGAATGATGCAGTGTACAGGAAGGATATCCGGATATTTTGGATCATTCGTTAAAAGCACCATCAGACCTACATTTTTACCAAGCATTGACGGTGGTCAATCCGTTGCCACACTTATAAGTCTATTTAGTGGTTCACCAGCATCATCAGTATTTTATCAAGGACGCTTTTTACATCAATACCGCGAGTGGTATCTTTCAGTGCCACCAAGTTTAATAGCTCTTCTTTTACAGCCACGTCTAATGAAACATAGCGAACGTACACCGTAAATTGTGTAGTATCTTGAATATCTGTTGATTCATCAAGAGCCAAACTGAATGCTACACAGATATTTATATCGTTCCTCATTTTTCCTTCAATATCGGCGTTAATGTCTGAAATAGATCTCTCAGTGGTATCGCGTGACGTTGGAATTTGTGTTAAGTCGCCGAAGTCTGGAATTATTTGGATCTAATATTGAAATTACTTCTTCGATATTTTTCTTAATAAAATCCCCATCAGAATAAGGTCGTTTAGCACGAGCAATATTCCAAGCGATGACTTAACTTGCCTCATTTGAGGTCACAACTTCTTTGCTAAAAGCACAAAGTAGTGTATGCTGCGAACACATCCCAGACTTTAACTCAGGAAGCTTGCTTTTTCTCAATTCACTCTTCAGTGGATACCGCAATGCAAACTCTTCATGACTTTTTTCAGTGTCGCTTCAAATTGCTAGCTTTGTAATTGGCTAGCGGTGTTTGGCAGATGAGACAGATTGGCTTAACATCTTTATCAATAAATGCAAAATCCTCTTCCCATTCTGGTAGAAAGCTTCTATTTTCTTCTTTACATTTTCGTTTCCTGCAACTTGTTGCCATATTTTGTGGATTTTTATCGAAACGGGAACAAGAAATTTAACTGTTCACATCACCAACAACTTCGAAACCAATCGCTCCCTTCAACTTTTAAAATTTAAATAAGCCAAAAATATTTTCAACCCTTTGTAATATTAATTTGTATCTGATTTTTTGTTTAAACGTTAATTATTTTTTTTAATACAGTGAAAATCATTGAACGACTGAAAATTATTTTTGTTAAAACCCAATATCAGATTATGTTTGTTTTTAAAGAAAGTTTGGGGATAGGAGAGGATGGGTGGGGAGTAGATAAACAACATTGGCTCGTCTGTCTGGGGTGCAGTCGTGTTTTCCTTGGTTCATTCAAAAAACGTAATATTTTAATGTTAATAGATTTTTTTTCATGTTCAAGGAAAAAAAGGTGTATCAAAATACTTTGTATTTTTTTTCGGGACCGTATTTTATTTCCCGTTGACCGATATTTCTTCTTAAGAGTTATCCTGTTAAACGTATTTCACAGCATTTATTTCAAACGAAAAGTTTTAATTTGATCAATTATTCGCGAGCCGCAAAGTGAACACAGAAGAGCCGCATGCGGCTCGCGGGCCGCAGTTTGGACACCTTTGAGATCTATTAACTATTAGAACAATCGCCTCCAATCTTCATCTGGGCTCTTTTGTTGTGTGCTATTATACTGGTAATCATCAGGAAGTTAATTAGTAAGTTACACTAAGAAGTGGCGTCACTAGAGGTGTGAGAGAGGTGCTGACCGCACCGGGTGACACCATCAGTAGGGTTGACACAAACATGTAAATTTATTTTTTTCACCTCTATTTGGCACTGGAGAACTCGAAGGAGTTCTATGGGTGAGGGGCCGTTCATAAATGACGTCACGTGCCTAGGGGAAGGGGTTCACGCATTTGTGACGATGTGTGATGAAGGGGAGGGGCTTGTTTAAAAATTGTGATGTCACATCTAAAACGCAAAAATTTAAACAAAAGTTCCACTAAAATATTTGATATTTACAATTTATTTAATGACGTTTTCAATGGCTTCACATGTGTTACGTTATTAGAGTGCAGACTTACACTCAATACATATTTAAATGACAAACATAATTTGCAACATGCTAATTTTCAATTAGAAAATACGGTTTTTGTAGGGGGGGGCGCGGCGCTTTGTGACGTCATATTGGAGGGTGGGGTCTATGTTTTTGTTACAAACTATGACGGGGATGGGGGTAAAATTGGCCAGCATCACGTGAAGTCATTTAAGGACGGGGTAAGTCGTGAGGAGGTGACACCATGAGCTACCGCCCCGGGTGACACCAAACCCTAGTGACGCCCCTGCTCTGTTGGTTTTCCTGGTGTCCTCAGGCAACCCAAACCACGTCCGAATTCCGGACGGGAAGAACGAGATTTTTTTTATTTGTTCTTGCTTACGGAATAAGGTGTTTTATCCCTATGTCTATATGAGTGACATGGCTCACTGAGGTAGACAATAGTGACATGAATCACAGGTGTAGACAATAGTGTCATGGCTCACTGAGGTAGACAATAGTGACATGAATCACAGGTGTAGACAATAGTGACATGATCACTGAGGTAGACAATAGTGACATGGATCACTGAGGTAGACAATAGTGACATGGATCACTGAGGTAGACAATAGTGACATGATCACTGAGGTAGACAATAGTGTACATGGATCACTGAGGTAGACAATAGTGACATGGATCACTGAGGTAGACAATAGTGACATGGATCACTGAGGTAGACAATAGTGACATGGATCACTGAGGTAGACAATAGTGACATGGATCACTGAGGTAGACAATAGTGACATGGATCACTGAGGTAGACAATAGTGTCATGGATCACTGAGGTAGACAATAGTGACATGGATCACTGAGGTAGACAATAGTGTCATGGATCACTGAGGTAGACAATAGTGACATGGATCACTGAGGTAGACAATAGTGGCATGGATCACTGAGGTAGACAATAGTGACATGGATCACTAAGCTAGACAATAGTGGCATGGATCACTGAGGTAGACAATAGTCTCATGGATCTTTGAGGACGAATGAAGGACGACAGATCTTCACTGGCAATTGAATATTTGAATATAAAGTAAACCTTTAATCAATGCAACCACCCCCAAACCAAGATCTAATTATACATACAGCCACCGATTATGTGGTGTCGCGTGCAATTACAGATATGTCACGACTGAAAATAAAGCCAAAATATTTTTAATGAATGCTATACCTGGCAAGTAAAAATATGGGAGATGGATTGTCAAACATCGTTATCAGTATAATTGCCAGGTTGTATAAGAAATAATGAATTTAATCGGATGGCTTCATTGTTAGTTAATTATTGATACGTGATATAGTTGGTATACTAATACTTATACACGGACAACAAGCTCATCGTTGGCATGCTTGATTTTCTTGAATAAATAAACACGTCATTTACTGTACAGAAATAATAGGGGGCGTTGCTTTCTTTATAAAAATAAGGACAGAGCAAAGTTTTGTTTACATTGTATTTTCCACTCTCGTCAGCAGACGAATTTTAAATAACAGCTTCAAAAAGTTTTTTAATTTTAAAATAAGTGGGATTTTGGGTGAAAAATAGAACTCTGACTAACGCTTTCCCTTTAGTTGAATAAAAGAAATTAAAATACGTTTTCTTACTAATTTTTTTTTAAAGTTTAACAAAATGTGCATTACAAAGTTATACTGTTTTAAGCAATGAAAATTTTAGAAGGTTTTCTTGTTATAAAATAAAATGTAAGGCAAGTCAAACATTTCGCCAAATCTCAACTGAAAAAGACTACCTATTTATAATTTTAAAAAATCCAACTGGGAACTAAGGCAAAACAGCAAGTCGCAATACAAGATAATCGTCATGGAATTGAACAGCACCAGTCAGATAGCATCGAATACACCAGTGAATACCCTGGCCTCGTCCTTGTACAATAATGGCATCTCAAATGAAGTAGTCGCCAAATTTAACACGTACCTAAATTCTTGGATATCAATCAGCTTAACCTGTCTCGGCCTCTTCACCAACTCTTTCAACATCGCCGTTTTCGTCAACCAGGGTTTTGGTCAAGGGGTCACCATAACGATGACATCCATCGCGGTCTGGGACCTCCTGAAGTGCACGTGCGCCTTCATTCACAGACTCTTCGGTCCCATCAGCCTGGTTTCTCCGTCTATGGGTTATTCGTGGATCGGTTACACCCGGCCAAACATCGAATACGCGCACATATTCGCCGGCTACGTATCGTTCGCTCTCACGGCGTTCGTTTCCATCGAGCGTTGCCTGTGCGTTTGGAAACCGTTTACCGTCAAATCGGTCTTCACGGTTAAATTTACAACGCTGATGGTGGTGATTATCTCCGTGATGGTATTCGGATCCTACGTTGTTATGTTCTTCATATACGATGTCGAGCAGGTGTTCAATCCTGAGCTGAACTCCATTGTTGCGGTTTACGTTTACAATAAATTTTACTACGCCAACAAGACCATCGTCCTTGTGTACTACCAAGTGGCTGGGATAACCCTCCCAACGCTCAGCATAACCATCCTTTGCGTCTGTTCGGCGACGACTGTCTATCACCTCAGGAAATCTCAGGACTTCTTAAGATTTCGCCGAAAATCTGAGGTGGGGATTCCCCTGAAAGAGAAGCAAGTGGTGAAGATGTTGTTGACCGTGATTTTCGTGAACATCGGGAATCTCCTACCCCGCATCGTCTTCTACACCGCGCAGCTGGTTGAGCCGGAGTTTTATCTGTTGAGGAAGTACAACAACATCTTCTTCGTGACGCGCTGCTTCATCACGGTGTTGGATTTTATCAAGTCGTCGGTCAATTTTTTCATCTATTATATGATGAGCTCCAATTTTCACGCAACGTTTTCCAAAATAATCGTTCCGCCTAGTCGCCTTGGTTTAATGTCTTTTAGTTTTTGTACAAACAAACACCAATGACTCAATGGCGCCATTCGTGTCCGTGACAGGCACAGAAACAGCCACAATCATTATGTTTACTCATTCCATTCAACACTCGTACACAAGATGATGAACATTCCATATAGAAAAAGTGAAGAAAAACAAATTAGCTAAAGAAGCTAGTACTACTACTAGTCAATAATGTTAGCATTAGATGACTTTTTAAATGTGTCAAAAGGATTACTTCCCTTTGAAGAACTCTTTTTTTTTATTTTTTTAAAGTCAACAGTCGGTACTTTTGACTATGAAACAATTAATAGATTTACTGCATTGTAAACTAATTCTATCATATACCTTTTGAATTCTTCTTGGTGCTATTGAACAACAACTTGAACAGGGCTACATGCCAATGAGGATTCCGTATAGATCGCTGGGCAGCTAACATGACATGGGCTACACACCAGCGTCAAGTGCAACGCAGTTGCCAACTTATCACCAGCGTGCATCTGAGCGAGAAAACTAAATCAATGAACAGATTTGTTTATGAAAGGGAATGAATATGATTGGCTGCACGAGTAGATTTATTAATATGTTATGTTTACTGCATGATGGCTGAAAAATATACTGTGGATTGTAATGTAAACAATGGGATAAAATAAGGCGGGGTTCTAGAACCAAGTTTTTAGCATGTGCAGACTGACAATAATGCCAGTCAAGTACAGAACAGGGAAGACCTTGAGATATTAAAAAAGAAACCTGCAAACAAATATGAAAGTTTAAAAAAACACAGTTATTTGGAATATATGGTTGAAAGGACGCAATAATCTTCTATATAGATGGAGTGTCTGTGATTGATGAGATAAATGCGCAATAAAGAAGTCCGATTTGAAAATCTACCAACTACTTCCTTGCTTCACTGAGGCATGTAACCGCTATGACCTTGTTATCAATACAAATAAATAAATAAATAACAAACAGAACTAATTTTAAATAATTCTTGCAAATTAAAATCATACGCATTCATCTCCCGGGTGTTTACAAAGCGTCAAGGAACATCTAATGAAAATTTAATGGTTAAGGACGTACTTTCTCAAAAGAGCATATATGAGTTTTCACGAAAACTGATCTCAAAAGAAATGTTTGCATTTAATTATTAGGCTCTGTAAGAATGTCTGAGAGGCAAAGAGGTTCAGCGGTATCAGTAAACTGAAAGTAACTTATATATGTAGGACGTTTAAATATCGGCCGAGGTGGACGGACACGGTCTATTTAAGGTAAACCCTCAAACAAGCTGATTTTATCACTATCCACAAGCTCCCATAAAAATGAAAAACCACATGTTAGGGTTGTTTTATTAAGTGAAAATGGTAGTAGCCAACTTCCTAAAACAGGTTATGTTTGATTTAATGTCCATAAAAAAAAAGTTCAGCAAACGGGCAAGAAAAAAACAACAGAAACTCAAGCATCAGTTTGTTCCTCAAAAACTCAAAACAGAAAGTAGATAGTACAGTAGAAAGTAAATAAAGTCAAATGTCAATATTACTTAGGGGCCATCCATAAATGACGTCACGCGATTTTGGCCGATTTTTACTCCCCCTCCCCCCTCGCCACGCGTCATCACAAAAACTTGCACCCTCTCCAATATGACGTCACAAAGATTTGACCCACCCCTACCTAAAAGCTGTATTTTCTATTTGAAACAGAGCATGTTTCAAATCACTTTTTTGTCATTTAAGTATGTATTTAGTGTAAGGTTGCACTCTAATATGGTAACACGACTGAAGCTATGTAAAACGTCATAAAATAAATTGTAAGAAATCAAATATTTAAGTGTAACTTTTATTTAAAGTTGCGATTTTTATGTGACGTCACATTTCTCAAACACCCTACCCCCTCGTCACATATCGTCACAAATGTGTGGACCTTTTCCCCCTAGGTGCGTGACGTTATTTATGGACGGTTCCTTATACTAAGAGATAAGCAGCGTCGAGGCGCAGAAATGGTGAGTTTAATGTAACTGAGGCATTCGTGGTATGCTTATTTATTTATCGTTTGTAACCATGAATTGTAACTTTCGCTGAAGCTTAAATTTCAAGAGTTTAGTTTAAAACAAATAACTAAATTTTATTTTTAAATTTTCTACTACGTCAACTGTCGTGGATAGCAATAAGTTTTGCTTTAAATTAACTTCCAAAAGTTTCATTTAAAACAGGTTATCAATGTACCATTTCGGAAGTAGGCTTACAACAATAACAGCAATGGGGATGATGATTAAGAATAAAATACATTTGACCATTAACAAAGCTTTAAATTTTACTTTTATTGTTTTAATAACATTATAAGTCTATGTGTCTCATTATTTTTAAAAGCTTTATTGCAATACAATTTTCTATGATGATTAACAATAAGAATGATTGGAAAAGTACAATTTTTTGTGTCAATGGCATGACTTTACCTAAAGCCTATATTGCGAACGGCTTAAATTTAGCTATAAATACACCTAAATTCCTGATCATAATTCCAATTTTGGTGTGTAGTTTTCCCACACTTCTGCACTATTTAATTGAAATAACTGATAGTTTATATATAATAAAACACAAACATTTAATGTCGCAAGAAGAAACTCACATTCATCATTTCAAATTAAGTTGTACCTTAAAATTTTATAGATAATGTTAATTTCAAATTCTACTTTTTTGCTTAAAATAATGAAAATACATTAAACGGGAAAAGGTACGTGAAAATACATTATAAAATTACCTCTATAATAAAGATCAAAGAACTTCCGGATGGTGCGGCACCAAACATTATAGCCCAGAGGGAACTCCTATACTTGGAAAGCTAATGTCTCTTGCAAATACCACACTTTCACAAGAGTTTAGTTATCATCAGATAAGAAACATCAACGGAAGCCAGACCTAAGTAAACTAAGTTTGCCAATGATGTATCTCTCTGATACTTATCACCGTAATTAATTTTTTTCCCTGAATGCAGTATTGTGGCGCGCTGTCATTTTAATTTTAATAATAGTATTGTTATTTCCGCCAACAAGAGCGTGAAGCTGAGAAACCCCTTATCTTGTGGAAATCCCGATATCTTGAGTCGGCATGATGGACTGCAAGAGAAGCTATTATAGAGTAGAACTGGAGCTGAATAATGATTCGGGCAGAGGAAGAAATCACGGTCGTGCACGTGGGTTCAATGCTCTAATCAAATTAAGTTAAGCTTCCGTTACAAATTCAATAAAACATCGAGATGGGCAGATGTAATAAGCTGCGGTAACTGTTAAATTCCATGACACATCAAGATGGACAAGGTGCTGTGCTGCCGTAAATGTTTGGCCCCTGATAAGCCAAAGAAGACGCCATCGAATAAGCGATCCTCACGCTACACAACCGAGGGCTGCAGCTTTGCGAGGCTCTCTCCACCGCCGCGGCGAAAGTTTTCAAGACTGCGCAGATCGAGACCGTTTAAATTTTTCTACCAGTGCTTTATGGGGAAGCCCCTGGAGACGAGTTCCTCGTTGACCTTTTCATTCCGGCATCATCCATCCATGGACACGCTCCAGGGATCATCGGAATTTCCGTCGGAGATGGCCGAAGATTACCTTTTGGAGTTTCCGATGCCGTCGGCGGTTCCACTGGACAACGACGAGGTGTGCAAAAGTCAGATTGAATCTACGTCCGTCGACACAGCTGAATATGTCATGCTGGAAAAGGAGAAAAAAGAGAGGGCGAAAACGGGGGCCAAGGAGCTGAAGGGCAAGGGGAGCAATCCTTCGTCTGCTGCTATTTCAGTTAAATCAAATGAATTGTAATATTTTTTTTTAAAACTTGGCTAATGACATGCTATGAACGTGGTCACGTGATTACAAATCTGAGCCTCAAAAGCGTGAGATACGGTCAAGACAAACAAGACGCTGGTTTAACTACTGTTAGGACGAACTTGAAGACATGACATGATTTGTGTCTTGTCAACTGAACGGTAAACGGTAAACTCACAGTCAGGCCTACTTGCCATGACACCTTCTGGTCTACACGCCATGACGCCTTCTGGCCTACACGCCATGACACCTTCTGGCATACGCGTCAAGACGTCTTACGGCCTACACGCATGATACCATCTGGCCTACAATCTTTGACACCTTATGGCTTTAACTTTAACGCCATGACGCCTCCTGCCCTACTGGTAACGTTGAATCCAAAGAGAACACATCTCTACAATATGGAACCAAGCAATGATATGGAGGCGAAGCCAAGGTACAGTTGTAGCATGTGATTCTTACCAAGTGGAGCACACTGAGGGTGCCATTATAAAATGTGAAAGACGCGAGATTCAGATTTGAGATCCATTGGAAGTAACTTGACATTCGACATCACGTATTTATCGGCAAAATGGCTTGATCTCAACAATTTATCTTTAGTCAATAAATCATAGTTATTTGGTAGACCACCAATGGTGAAAGATTAAATAATTTCAAACCAGACGATCTATCTCCTTCCGTTTTCTTCATCGCATTCCCCCCTTCCCTTCCACATTCTTATGTCATTTCCTTGAGATCCACTGACGTCACTTCTTGCAGTTATACATTTGACTCCAAACAAATTTTCAATTGAAATTCTGTCGCACACTTTCATTAATGTCCCACTGCTTCTTCCTTCACTTGACTCAATTTAGATGAATTTAGATAACCTAATAATCCGCCATTTGAGATCGATAGCGATCAATCTTTGAATTTCAACTTAGCTTTGATTAGTACGTCTTTGATTTTTAGTAATATATTTCATATAATGATATATTATCTTATACTTTAATAAGCTCAGTTAACATCTCGATAATCCTTTTTGTGATTAGCATTTCATTATATATTTTTGTAAAAAATTATGTGTTGTCTAAATTCCTTTTCTATAAATAACTGATATCCCTTTTTAAGCTCTATAGCCAGAGGCGTCGATAGGGTTGGTGTTACCCAGTGCGGTATGTCATGGTGTCACACCCCCCCCTCACGACTTACCACAAAGACCTCCTTCGAGTCTGCCAGTGCCAGACAATGGAAGTATAGAGAATTATACATGTTGGTGTCCCCCCTTGTGATGGTGTCACCCGGTGCGGTCCGCACCCCCGCAACCCCCTAGTGACGCCTCTGGCTCTATGTGATATTCCATCTTTAAGCTCTAGTGATATTCCATCTTTAAGCTCCAGTGATATTCCATCTTTAACCTCCAGTGACGTCCAATCTTTCAAACGCACAATGTCCAGTTGACCACGTGACCACACTTGGAAAGATCAACTAATGACTACAGATTTTGATACAGGTCAAACAACTTGGTTTATTTCAAGGGCACAAAAAATGTATCACCATCTGAATAGTTGATCATCAATCATTCGTCGTCTTCGAAACAAATAAAAATTTTATTGGTAAATTAAAAAAAAAGACATTTGGTTTATGACTTCTTTATAACGCCTTTTAAAAAAAACAACAACATTATAAACAAATAAATGATCTATTGTCCTTTTTTAAAATCCTCAGACCTAAAAAAAAAGATTAATTTTCCTGATATTACGTCGTATTCTCTTTAAATTTACCATATTTCATTTCTTCACGAAACCAACTATAGGCTAATGTACTGACCTCAGCAACTTTAGTACTTTTAGGGGGGAAAATCAACAGCATAGTTCCCTAACGTCATCAATTTTTAAAGAAAATCAAGCGAAACTAAATTTTCTATTGCAATTATTGGTATAAATCAAAAGAGATGGCATCATAAATAGTTTTAGTTTAGTTGGCAAGAAGCCTTTTTTAAATAAAAATTGGCAAGAAGCCTATTTTAATTCATGCGATTAATAACACGTTTTTAGAATTTTATAGAAATCTCATGATTAATTAGAAAAACACATTCTAGTATAGCATGCTCGTTGCACTCTAATGTTCAAATCAACAACAACCCCCCCCCACAAAACTCTTCAAATGTTGCTTACATTTTTCTTTGTTTTCGCAATTGTTTAAACAAAATCTCTCCCCCCCCCCACCATAAACTGTCCTCGCTTCCCCACGAACAGCCATCCTTTTTACAAATGGTAGGAATATTAGGAAATACTTTTTTAAAGTACTGAAAGTCTTTTATGTTTTTCCTTTGCTAGATGTTTATTGCATGCATTTGTATTAGCAGCATATGCGGTGTCTGATGTTTAAATTGCGATGAATTTTCTGAGAGTGCATTATTTGTACTTATTTTTTTAATAAATGATAATCATTTTTAAAATATTTTATATATTTTTGTATTTTATAGTAAAATCATACTCGGGTGATCCCCAGTGGCGTAGCTGGGGGGGGGGAGGTGGGGCGGTCCGCCCCGGGTGGCACACATTTTGGGGGCGGCATTTCTGGGCATTGGAAAAGTAAAGCCATTTCCGACAACCACCCCTTTTCTTATGAAGGGGGAAAAACCAAGGTTAAAAAAAATAGTCTTAATTTCGAGTCTTAATTAACGGATTCGTGCAAAATTCGTTTGACTACATAGTGGTTGTTATAACTAACGCAAAACCGTTCAAAAACTTAAAATCGCCCAAAAAGGGTATCAATTTGTTTGGAAAATTAAGTGGTATACGTCCCAGATTACGCTTTTATATGAAAAATTCACACAAAAAACACATCACCGCTGGGCCGAATAATATGTGCTATTAATATCGCCACGACTGTTTTTGTGTGGAATGTCGACATGAGCAGAGTCATGCGTGAACAAGAACCTACATGGCATGGTGGTTCAAATATTGTGTTTAACTTGCAAGTTGTAATTTATTTTATTGTTTCAGTTTACAGTTTGAAAATTAAATTTATTTTGTTTTTATTGCATTAAAGTAGCACACATAATTTTTGCTTTTTTTTTATTAAAATACGGCTATTCATTTAAAATGTTACGACTATCCAAATACAGTAATGTGTAAATAATTTAAATTATGACAAAAATATGAAAATATTAAAATTTCTCCGTTAATAAACACCACAGTAGGCATAAATAATTTCCAAAAAAATTTCAAGCGTCTTGGAAAAATTGACATCTGAAGAAGTAACTAGTAAAACGAGATCAGTTGCTGGAACTTTATTTTATTCAATGCAATCTTTTTCATTTTTATGTTATCTCAATTTATGGGAACCCATATTTTTTAAAAATTAATGCAAACCCATTGCATGGAACAAAGAGATGTGCTAATACAGAACGCTGTTATAGAGAGTAGGAGATATCAACCGAACGCAGAGTTAGAAGGAGAAAAAATAAGAGTGGGGAAAATTCAGAATACGTGGTTCAATCTTTAGAACAACGCATTATATCAAAATTTCAGATCGATCGAATGTACCGTAATTAAATCAATGAATTTTTAGTTTATCTCTATGTATCTCTTTGTAACATGTAAGTTTTAGCGGTGCGTACTATATTGAACAGCCTTTTTATTTTTTATTTTTATTTTTTTTATTTTATTTTTTTTTAGAAGAAAAAAAAATTAATACCAAATATGGATATCTGGTAATCACCATCTTTGAAAACACTCTTTACAATCATTTCTTTTACACTTGACAACAAACTCTTAAAGGGGGAAAAAGTTACTCCTTAATAAAGAAGTCTTGCAATATTTATATATATATTTTAAAAAATAAACACACCCACACAAAGCACATGCACTGATACATTCACATCTATTCTTCAAACCAAGTACACTTAAAAGTCAAAAGTAGACTAATATCCCAAGAGTCTACAAACGGAATACAGCAGATATTGGACCACGAATACAATGCAAGATTGTAGTCACGCACATTAAAATTGCAAAACAGCAAGGTAACTGATGACTTAGCTGTGCCTCAGAGCAAATATATTATGACAAATGTGGACTGCCAAAACAATAACCATTTTCAAAGTGCTTAACCCAGTCATGGTTCAAATAAATGTTCCCATTCATCCTAATGTTTTGATCAATATTTTGCCAAAATCTTCACAATCTAAGACTTAAATGACACTTAATACTCAACATGTGAAAGTAATGATGCTAACAATGAGATACCCCTAATGCATGATAATGAAAACAACCTATTCTCTGTGCTGCCTATAATTCATCTTTTGGTACAGTTTCTTCCTCTGCCTCATCTTCATCTTCTTGTTCATCATCATCATCATCTTTTTTGGTAGAATCTTCCTCTTCTTTTCTCTTCTTTTCTTCCTCCTCACTCTGTTTTCTCTCCTCATCATCTTGAGAGTCTTTCATTGATTTCTCTTGATCTTTTGACTTTCTCCATGTATCCTTGGCAAATTGTTCAGCATAATCTACATCATCTGTTATTAGGAAGTTGTCAAAGATTGTTCCAGATTTCACCTGCCACAAATCCAAGCCAATAGCACCAAAATCTTCATAACTGTATAGCTTATCATCAGGTTTGTATTCAGGATTGTCAATCTCAGGATGAATCCACTTGCCCTTGTAGTCTGGGTTGTCAATTTGCTTAGGTTTCCATTCTCCCTTAAATTCAGGGTTATCAATCATAGGTGGTTCCCATTCACCGTCCATCTCATCATCCCAGTCATCAGGCTTCTTGGCGTCTGGGTCAGGGATGTGTTCAGGCTTGTCCCAGTCTTCTGGTTTTGTGTCACTTGGATCATCAATTTTTTCACGCTCATCCCAGTCATCAGGCTTTTTAGCATTGGGATCTGGAATCTTCTTTGCAGGCAAGAAATCCCAGTCTGACTCAAAATCTCCACTCTCAACCTTCTCATTGTCTATTTTGACCTCGTAAGTGTTATCTTGTCTAACAATCAACGTGTACACATGTGTGTAGACATCATCCTTGCATCTGATGTCTTTTTTTACTAAAAGGTTCTTTCCTTTATAGTTGAAAATAACATGAACTTTCTTCGTCCCAGGTCCACAAATATCTGGTCCAAACATAATATTGTAAGGAGAATCTCCATGCATGTCAGTCTGATCTAGATCACTGGAAAACAGTTTTACATAGCCTCCTCCACAATCGATATTTTGTTCATGTTTCAACAGCCTTTTTAATATTTTCCTATCGCGCGGTGCGGTGCGTATTAAATTGAACAACCTTTTTATAATATATTATCGATCTGTAAATGTTTATGCTAGTTTATCGCGCAGTGCGTATTATATTGAACATAATCAATACTTTTAGTTATGTCTCATATAAAAGGGATTTATAGTCAAAAAATTTGTTTTATCGGGTTGTTTAATTTGTCAGTTAAGTATGTTGGGCTGCACTATAATATTGTAACCCGCGTGAAGCCAAGTAAAACGCCATTAATTTAAGTGTCAGTACTCAAATAATTAAGTGAAACTTTCATTTAAAGTTGCGCGTTTTGATGTGACGTCACATTTATTAAACAACACCCCCCTCGTCACACATCGCCACAAATGTGTGGACCCCCCCCCCATGTGCGTGACGTCATTTATGGATGGCCCCTAAAAAGGGCGGCAAATTGAAGACTGCCCCGGGCGGCAAAAGTTCTAGCTACGCCACTGATGATCCCTATAATCTCTCCTTTAGTTGTAATGTCCGCATCTGATTTGGTGAGTAATGGTCATTTTTAAATCCTTTATATTAACTCGTGGTGTCTGCGGCCGACCGACCTTGCTTGCTTGCTTGTCGCCAAAACTTTTGATCGATTTTTAACCCACTTGCTCGCAAGATAGCGAGCTGAAATTTTGCAGGCAGTTTCGTACCGATGATAAAAACAATGTATCAAAATTTCAGATCGATCGCATGTACCGTAATTAAATTATTGATTTTTTAGATTATTTTATTTATGCCTATGTATCATGCTATTTTTTGAGATAGAGCGTCGCGGTGGTATTATATTGAACAACCTTTCTGTCGCGCAATAAGGTGCGTATTTTATTGACAGCTCTTTTTATAAACATATTCCTGATCTCATGGGCGCCCGCAGGGGGGGGCAAGGGGGGGCGCTTGCCCCCCCCCTGGATTGATGGATTAAAAAAAAATTGACAATAATAGACAACAAATTTATTAAAGTAAAGAGAAAATAAACAGAAAGTATCTAAGCTGATGCTGATTTCGTTTTACTGGGTAATTATGTTTATATTTTCTATATTGTAGAGAATTAGGGCAGTTAAACGGTCTTTAAATCAAAGATTGCTGTTGCTGGCAAGGACTTTTAGTCTGGTCAGGACTGACCAAGATGTGTGAACTGCCCCATGCGGTAGCTTGGATAGATGAATAGACCGAACCGCGTCCAGACGCCCAGAGGTGCTTAATGTAGACTCTGTTATCTAAAGGTCAGCCGTCCGCTTCGGAATTGAGACAGCAGCGGAATCAAGGAGTGAGGCAATAAAGAGGAAATAATAAGTCTTCATGTAGTCTTACAGTCTTGGTGTTTGAATTGAGTGAAAGCAGAGAGTTTAGTCCAACCAGTAGTAATGAGGCCCAATACACCCATGGACCAACAGGTTCTCTACAATATTAATTATTTTATGTACAACCGTATGTTGTGAGTCAAACGTTGTTTTGAACATAAGTATTTTTATTATGGATGTGGCCGTGTGCCCCCAAAAACATACATGGGGAGCGCCAGCCACTGTGCTCCCCTCCCCCTTTCTCACGCATGCAACAAAGGGCCCTCTGTTCACTCCCGGTGACGGTACCTGGGGTGTTGGATTACTGATGACTGACAGGAATTCGGAAGTGAGGACATCCGGCTCCAGAAATTTATTGGACTCGGAAGTAAAAGCTTCCACAGCCATCCCCCCTGCAGCCCACCACACTATTGTGGTGGAGCTTGGAATGCGTCGGGCAGAGGTGAAAATTATCGGTTCTCTAAACAATACCGCCCCCCAGCCCAGCACAATGTTGTGTATTTGGCTGCCGGATGTGAGGCCTTCCGAATTCCTCCTAACAATGACCGGAAATGACTTATACAGATTAGAGTATATGACAATACTGCTGGATACTTGCATACATTGTGTAAATAACAACTTTGGTACTAATGTATGCCCTTCATTACTACAGTGCCCAGTCCGTTCGTTTACAATACATATACGCTACAGTAAATTAAAACTACATTAAAACATTACTAAAAATATTTTGCCCCCCCCTAGAAAATTTTCTGCGGGCGCCCATGTGATCGGTGCGCATTATATTAAACATGTTTTACGACACAACTGCAATTTTGTATTTCTGGATGGTCTGGCGCTGCGTATTATAATGAACATTCTTTTAATTACTTCTCGTACATAAAGGATTTATAGTCAAAAACTTGGTTTTTTACGGGTTGTTTTTATTTAAAATACTTTACCACATCTCGCTACACAAATAGCAATAGCAAATTTTCATCTATAAGTTTCTTCCATTTACTTATATAGTCTCTGTATTTAGTTAACATTTGACTGATTATTTGAAGATAAACCAATTAATTCTAAATTATAAATACAACACAAAGATAACTTAATACAACCCTCAGATACACATAAGGATAAAAACACCTTTCTTATTCCATATGCAAGAACAAACTCATACAAATTTTCGTTCTTCCCGTCCGTAATTCGGGTGTGGAATGGGTTGCCCCAAGAAACCAGGAAAACCAACACTTTATCAACATTTAGACTCTAATAGGAATGCAGGACTAAACACAAACCATAGATAGCCTAAGCGTAGGACGCAATAATCTTCTGTATAGAAGGAGCGTCTGTAACAGATAAGATAAGATAAGATGATCGAGATAATTGTTTTTACAAAAGGGGTGGCAGACAAACTTGTATAATTAAAATATTAAATACAGGTGCCAGAAGATTAATGTCATAGTATGAGTTACATTATCGTGGTGCTGCAGCAACTTTTTTCTCTCAGTGCGGTAGGATTCGCATGCGTACGTAATACGACTAATATGAATATATTATAGTATAGAGTTTTAAAAATTTAGCATTAATAGTAATTAATAATGGACTTTCAAATATTTAAAGATATTTGCTTCATTTCTTTTATCTAATTGTTTTTTTTTAAATTTTCATTTCTTTCATCAAAAAGTTACGCTTCTGTTTATTACCACGTTTTTATTAACTCGCTTTCGTTGGGCATTGTTTGTTGGTTTGTCCAAGATTTTTTCAAATCTGCCAACGTAAAACTGAACCACTTCTGATGGTCCTAGAGATCTGAAAATTTTACCACAGATAGATCTTGGATGACAATGCATTGTATCAAAATTTCAGATCGATCAAATGTCCCGTTATTAAATTATTGAAATTTTAAGTTTATCTATAGTCTATATAAAAGCATCTGTAACGTCGGCTTTTGTTGACATCTGTGAGTTCGCCCCGTGACCACATCACAATGTTTTTAAAACGTTGGGCGGGCGCTTGTGAGGTGTTTGGTAAAATAAATACAGGTAAAAAAATTTATTTAAAAAAACAGGTTGTTATAAGTGGACTAAAAAGAATAAAATAAATAGAAGTAAAAAAAAAGATTTTTAAAAACCACGTTTTTATAAGCGGACTAAAAAGAAGAAAATAATTTAAAACTTATTAGTTCAAGTACTTCGATTTAATATGACTAAAAACGTGGGGTGGGTGTTTGGTATAAAAATTAAAGATTTCTAATTTAGAAGGCAAAAGAGAGATCTATAAGTGAGAGAATGAGTGAACCGCAAATGTTAAACCTCATAAGCGCCCGCCCCACGTTTTTAGTCATATTAAATCGAAGTACTTCAACTAATAAGTTTTAAATTATTTTCTTCTTTTTAGTCCGCTTATAAAAACGTAGTTTTTTAAAATCTTTTTTTTACTTCTATTTTTTAAAACTCTTTTCACGTATTCGGTGAGACATGGTGTATGCACCTGATAGAAATTTTTTTTTCATTTATGATTATTTTGTATTAATGAATCTACTGAATACTGAATATTTAATCTATTTTTTCGTTTCTAGTTTCTAGATTTTAATTGGTATCGGCATCTCTTAAAAATTTCCTCAGGACACCATAGAATGGATGAAAAAAATCTGGACAAAAAAGCGCCAGATAAACAAAATGAATTTTGTATCATTGTTGAAAGCTATACTATGAAACTGTTCTAAGTATAAGACTGAAAAAAAGCCACATATAAGGGCTAAAATTGCTAATTATACCGCCCCAGATTTAATTTGATTATGAACATGTCTTAGTTACTAAGTTTACGCGAGAGCATTTCGGCTCGGTGAGAAATACTATTATTTTACTTTTACTATACTATACATTTATACATGATACTATGAGTACTACTATGAGTATGAGTCATGAGTACACAGTACAGGGCTATGAGTAATGAGTTATGACAATGCCAGTTTGATGACCTGAGTTAAATTAAGCCAATAAAATAGGGGCCCATACAAAATGAAAATGGAATGTGCTGTGCAGAAGAGATTAACTCTCAATTATAAATTTGGATATTGATGGTTTTATGAAAATTTATGTAGGCTGTATGTAGGCCTATAAATTATAAAACTGATTTTAAAAAAAAATTAATTTATTAATAGAAGACATTTCAACAATAAATTTGGATTTGACTTCTAGTTAAGTTAAAAACCTCTCTAAAAGTACTAAAACCTCATATTATAAATTCATCTGCATATTACTAACAGTAACAGTAGTAACAGTATTGTATTTATATAAACTCAAACTCAAAGATTTTCATCCAGTAGTGCCAGTATTTAGTATCCAGCCATAATCATACAGTTACAGTCATAAGAAATGTTCAAATGGCTCTGTTCTGTGCATAAACATTCTACTATTAATTCAAAAAATGTTTATACATTATAAAGTTTTAATTTGAATGAATTAGTCATGTCATGTCTCATGTAAAGAAGTTGAAGGTTCAAAATAAACTAGTCTTTTGCCTTTCTCTTTACTTTAAAACGATGTAATAGTAAAAAAAAATAATTTTTTGATCACAAAATATTTTTTAAAATTAAAAAGTCCCAACAAACTTATGCTTTGAAAATTCAGAATGTATATATTGTATACTGATTATACTATATACTATAATATGTTTTGTAAAGTTGAATTTAAATAACTAATGTAACAAATCTGTGATTTAAAGGGGTGGGCGTGGGGCATTAAAAATATAAATAACTCTGGCTTGATGGGTACTTCAAACTACATGTATTTAAGATATTACATTTTTATGTCATGTTTATTTATCTTCTTAAAATTAATCCTAGAAATCTTCTACATCATCATGTAAATGAACATAAATTGTTACTAAATCTCACATTGTGATTGACTTATATTTTATTTGAATAAATGAACATGGCAAGATTATTAAAGTTATTTTTAAAAAAAGAAGTATTGTGAGTGTTTAAAAGTAGAGTTAACCCTAGAGTTCTGTTTATATTCCTCAAACAATCACATAATAGATTAAGAATTAATTATTGCACTGGACAGAAAAAGGTCCTATGAGGTATTTTATAATAACTGTTATCTTATGTATTCTTTATTTAAATATTTTAATTAACTATTCTTTTATACATTCCCATTAAACATGTTTATAAATAAAACTCAATTTTTAAAGAAAGACCATGGAGAGTTTTGAATTTGATGATGATGATGATGAACAACTTGCTCTGGCCACCCTCAGCGTTGACAAAACCAGTAACCAACATTTACAGAATGATGAGGGTAAAAGTTTTACATGATATATTATATTTGTTCATGTATTATATATGTTTTTATTTAAATTTGTACTGATGTGTTATAACTCATTTGGAGAGTTAGAATAACATGATAATGATATTTTGTAAATTAAGTAAATCCTAAAAGCTTAGTCAGTGAAACTTAGCAGAAAAATAGCTTGATGTTTTCAGGACTGTCTGGTTAATTAACTGAACTTCTATACAATTTCTACTGTTACACTTCTTGTTCTTAGCAATACATTGTAAATAGAATTTCAGGTTGACATAGATTTTCAGGCATAAAAAATTACTTTTTTAAAAGCCAATGACATCTTTTATACAAATTGAGAATTGCTTAGTTAAAATTTAATTTGAATATTATTATATTTCTTGATAGGTGACCTGGAGTCCCTCGTAGAAGTACCAGACTCATTTCCTTTTCCATTTACACCTTATGATATCCAGAAAGATTTCATGAGAAATTTATATAAATGCCTCGAAGCTAAAAAGATTGGAGTTTTTGAAAGTCCCACAGGAACAGTGAGTATGAAGGTTTTATTGAATCTGTTCTGCCCTTAAATAAACAAGGATACAACATAGATGCTAAGTTTTAATTTAAAACAAAAATATTTGAGTTGTCTTTTTGTCGAGATAAAGGAAATAATATTAATTATACTATTGTTTATTTTGCATGAGATCATTAAATTTTCTTATACAGGGTAAATCACTCAGCATAATATGTGGTGCCTTGAAATGGTTGAAAGATTTACAAGAGAAACAAAAGAAAGAACTTGAAAATTTAAAACAAATTGCCAGGTTGGTTTTGTTGTTTTGTTTTTGTTGCTTTAACAGCTTACTGTAATTTTTTTTTAACAACAATCTTAATAGAGATATTTTCAAAAGTAATTTAACAAATTGTTAACTGTAATGCCACATGATATACATTCATTGAAAAGATAGTTCCCATTGTCATAAGTTAACTCTGAAATGCTCTATAAATTATATAAGCAACGTTGATACGGCCTTCTGAAATTCACAATATCCTGGAAATCTCATGAAATTCTAAAGAATCCCAAATATTTTGGAAAGGTCCTTAAAATTTGTTTTGAAATTTCCTGAAATAATGGATTCTTCTTCTTTATCTTTCTTACTGTTCAGCCTGATGTTATTTTTTGAGCTATGATCTTTTTATTTAATGTAGAACTTTTTGCACAATATATTATAAATAGCGCAAATGATTTTGGTGCTTAATATTTTGTATAAAAATTGGAATTTAAATACTTTTAATGCAACAAATCTATGACGTAATAGGGCTGGGACATTGAAATATAAATATCTTGGGCGGGGTTAAAATTGTGCTATGGTGTACTGAGGACGAGTGTTGGTTAGCACCAATTGAAATTCTTAAAAATTTCTTACCCTGCATCCAATTTTTTGAGTAACTTTAGGAAACAGGAGATGTAAATTTCACGTTTGACACCACCATAACTTAATGTGCCATTTAAGCAGTTATTATTTGGCAGGTTATTTCTAGTTGTAAAAAATAAAATATAATCACTTTCTAGCTTTGAGATAAAGAAATAACTACCTTTATTGTTTGTCCATACTTAGCACTATTTTTAAATGTTCAGGTTGTACCGTCACAGATGCTTTTAATGAATGTTTTTGTGTAGGGTGTTGCGCAGTTTTTTTTAAAGGCTTTTCGTTCAATATTTAAATATTCATCCCAACCGGTAAGCATCTGAGGTGAATAGTTTTAATATGGGTGGTGAATCAGGAAATTTTTACAAGAGTTGAAGTTGAAACAAGATTCAAACCTGGTGAGATGTCATCAACACTCTACACCACCAAGTCCTTTGCTACTGCTTTATGTCTCACCACTATAACATGCTTGATTTTTTCTTTTATGTTATTTTTACTTCTCCAGCGAGACAGTTGTCAAACCTGCCCAGGCTAATGAGAAGAAAGGTTTTTATGTTTTAGTTATACATTTAACTTGTAAAACTATGTATTACTTTAAATTAAAAAAAAAGTAGCAAAACATTGCATATGCCATGTATTATATTAGCCAGATTTAGTGGATTTGACCTTCATTGTTAGCAAACACACTCAATGTTTAACTATACAGATAGACTCATAATCCCAGCCAGGCTATGACCCTCCAGTGCGAAAAAAGTTATTAATTACAATTCCTTACTTTGTTAATATTACTGGATTAAATACTTATTGTTTAATTATTATTAGTTTTAATGTGATAGACCCCAATCCTGATAATATTTTAGATAGCTAGTGCAACACCACCTTAAGTTCAGTTAACACACTCCATTGTTTCTCTTTTTTTCGGTCTAGTTTTTACTTGTATAGAGTGATGCCCTTGTAGTACTGATTCTTGTACTTTGCTATCTTAATATTCTAAAATATTGTGGGCCCCTGAACACTACATTTTCAAAAAATTGTTTTGTGGTCACATCTGAAACTGAATTTTAATTGTTAAAAATTTTCACATTCCTTATAAATACAGAGTTGGATTGGATACAAGAGTTTTCTCAAAAGCTAGAGCAGAAAGAGAAGCTGAGTAAAATTCAGGTAGGGTTAAGGCACAATGTTTTCATAACCCATGATTCCTGTCACTCTGATTAAATCATGTGATAAAAAAAGTGTTTTTACATCTTTAAAAAAATACTTAAACAATGGTTGATAATTTTTTTCATTATACAGTCGAAACGGGTTAAGTCGACGGCGTTGGGGTATGAAAAATGGCGTCGACATAACCGATGATCGAGTTAAAACGAAAACCAATATGGCGGCAAAATATTAACATGTGCTTGAAATTTCTTTATGTACGTGATTAATTAGTTAGGGTTAATTAGTGATGGGACGATTAATCGGAATCGTATCGGAACCCTAATATTTCTTCACTCTTTCCTAAGGTTGTAATGACCGTTCGTTTTTAAGGACCGTTTAAAATTTAAATATAACCATGGTTCCCACTCAGGAAAACGGGAAAAAGTCGGGAATTCTTTTAAAAAAAAATTCTCGGCCTTGAAATTTGGGAAAAGTTATGACTAATCTGCAGCTTTTAAATATATATTTTATTATTTTTATATATATATTTATGCCGAAGTAAAGGACTTTGATTACGACTCTGTTGTAGTGGTATGTTTCGATTCAATTTAATTTTAAAAAAAGTTACCAGTTTATAATTGTCTGCGCATGCGTTAAAAGGTCAAAGTTCTCGCCTCGACACATGCTGCCTGCCTGCGTGTAGTGTGTAGCATGGCGTAGCCGCTCGCGTTTGCCGTCGTATCAGCGAATTTAAAATACAAATAAACAAATCAATATGGTTATTTTAAGTTTAATACTTTTGACGTGCAGGATATCTGTTACTATCAGAACGCTCTCGAAATTCCTCAGTCAATCAAACTTGTAATATAAATAAAACTATTGTGGCCTTGACCGTTGATCACAGCACGCTGTGGGCTGTGTGTACTGTTAGACCTCGGCCGGCAAATAAGTCTAAGCGAATTTTTAAAAAAATCATTCCTTATCAGAAATGATTTGATTTCATCGTCACGCGCGTGTTAGTCACAGTCACGTATCTTACTGGTAACAAAGCAACAAAAAACTTTTAAAAGAATAATAATTTTTTTATTTGATTAAATAAAAACCACCGTCAGACTCGTAGAATCACACGATAGCCGGAAGTCTCGAAGAAAAGCGAGATGTCAACACTGTTTTGAACTAAAAATGCCAGAGTGCATTGCTAGGCCAACCGACGAGGATCGAGCTAACCAAGTTAAGTTGCAAATTTGGCCCTCTTTTGTGCTCGAGGTACTAGGTTTCGGCGACTTAGAAAAATCGAATTAGCCGATGAAAAAATGCTAAGACAAAGAGAGAATTTGGCGGTTCCAATAAAAAACGTCGAGTTAGTGGGGTGGTCGAGCTAACCGAGCTCGAGGTAAGTGGGTTCGACTGTATTGTCCAATTTCTAAGTTAAATTATAGAATTTGTAAATTACTTTCAAATGCATGCATATATATATATATATATATTTATACTAGTGTATGACGGAAGTTTTCAGCTGAAAGTTATTTATTTTGAAAAAAAAGCACTTTTTTTTAGGGCGCCTACGCGCCGACCTTTTTCAAAAGTCCAACTAACTTGTCATTGTTTGATAAATACGAAATATTAAACTTTCTGAACTGCACACAAAGTATTTTATAATAGGGGTTGTAAGGCGCCTACGGCGCCCCCTTTGTTTTTTGATTTTATAATTAACCATAATCAAATCCTCTTTTTACATTGATCCCTTTTCCAAAATTAACATATGAGCTAAAACAATGACGTCATATAATATTTTTTTACAGCACATCTTTAATTTGCACACCTTTTGATGCATTGGTGCAGTAATTTGGTGGCTTGCTTTCTAAAATTAGTATAGCGGTACATCCACACACACACACATACATACATACATACATACAGACGACGGGAATTATGTATATTGATATATATTGTAAAAATTGTTTATATAAATGTTTTTTTAATTTTTCAGTCAGAACAGGAACATATCGAAAAAAGGGAAGCAAAATTGAAAGAGCTTCAAAAGTCTAGTTTATCCCGAAAGAGAAAGGTAAGAGAGCCACCTTCAGCTTTAGTCACTACAGCTGTAACTTACAATCCATTACAACAAAAAGCATCATTACCAATCCAAGCCAGATAGCAACAGCTGCACAATAAATCTATAGAATTTCAATTACTTATGGCAAAAAACCTATTTTGTTAAAATAAGGATTTTTAAATAACATTTTCCTTGTGAAGTATACATTGCCAGACAACCATATTCAATGTCAAGAATTAACTTTTTCAGTTAATTTTGCATGATGTCTACTTTTACATTTATTCTATAATATCAAAAATTAATATATTAATAGAAAATTATTTGGTCTGTTTAAAGTTTACTTTGATGGGTTTTATCAAGTGCTTAAATAATTGACAAACTTGTGAACATTTTCAACAGTTCAAGTCAACCCTTGATTCCAATTTTGAGGACCTGATGGCCTCTGCCCCAGATCATATCAAACGAGCATGTAAAAATGAATTGGAATCTCTTGAGAAGGAACTCTTGTCTGAGGCTGCAGAATCTGGGAAAGGGGACGAAGAGCTGATTCTGGAGGCATACATCAGTGAGGACGAAGAACAAACCAAGTCACAGGAGGAGACTGATAATGAGGAGGAGGACCATATCACTAAAGTATGTTGCATGCTGGTGGAATGAGTCCATATATATATGGCAAGTTTTGTTTTTTTGAAGTGAACATTTTATCGTTTAATGACAGCAACCCATAGAATAATATGAAAAATTAAGTTACAAATATTTTGTTCAATACATATATAGAAACGGAAACAGCAAGTAGACCAGAGTTCAGGGGAAAATCCAGCGTTGGAAGAAGAGCGGAGGGGTACATTAAAGTAGATGGACTGGGGATATGAAAGCGAACATGAATTTGTTAACTTGAGCCCTTCCCTTTAGAGTTATCTTGGCCAAGTCTGTCAGTAAAACTCTCATACTGATGTGAGGATGGTATAGTGTTGTATTTGTATGATAATAACAGTATTTTATCAATATTATTGTTAAGAGTTGATATTTTCAATCGTGTGCTGTGCTCGCATCTATTCATGCCCTAGAAAATGATGCTACTTAGCATATTTTTAACAACTTGCTTTTCATCCATGAACATGTGTATATCATCAGATTTACTACTGCAGTCGCACTCACTCTCAGCTGACACAGTTTGTAAGGGAGATAATCAAATGCCCTTATGATGATGTTCGTGTTATATCTCTTGGATCTAGACAAGTGAGTTTAAACTATTTTTAAAAAAAAACTATTTTCAGATCATAATCTGACTTGCCAAAGTGCACCATTTTTGACTCCCATGATATACACACACACACACAAAATATTGTTAATTAACTCAGTTAAAATTCATAAACTTCTTTCCTATTAATTTTAAATATTGTCTAAGTACTTTGCAAATTGTATTTCTTTATTCTACGTAACTGCATTTCCAGTTTTATATCTATATATTGTTTAATAAGAACATTCAAAAATGTCTTTTTTGCCATGTTTAAAAACTAAATAAATTTCCTGTTTCTTTTCCAGAATATGTGCATAAATCCAGCTGTCAAGAAGCTTAATTCTCTCAACATGATCAATGATAAATGTCTGGAGCTGCAGCAGAAAAAAAGTTAGCAGGTTTTCATATAGTAATTTTAAAAAAATACACTTGACACAGATATATGTACACAAGACAACTTGGCACAATATAAATGCACCCATATAACTCTGCAAAGATAAAACTGTGCACAGAAATACAGTGAGCACTATAGTTTTGCTCACAGAAATATGGGGCACATCAAAAACAACTGACAACAAAATTGCGTAAAGAGATGAATGCGAAGATTGACATTGGCCCACACTGACAAATCCACAAATTGACAATGATATTTTAATTTAAAAGAAAGAAGAAAAAAAAGATGTAAATATAGTTTAGTTGGATTAGTTAGAAGGCAAGTAAGTGAGGGGAAAAAAAACAACAAATGAAACAGCACAAATAAAGTGTATTTAAAAAAAATTAAGAACAATAAAAGGTGCAGAAATAATTTTTTCATTATGAAATATGACTGCTCAAATCGTTTCCTATTTTCAAAATAAGCTGGGGTGGGACTGCAATCAGCCTAGGTAGAAAATAAGTTATTGCATAGATATTGATAAGTGTGAATAATCAAAAGTAAAAATAATTATGTACTTAACTACTTAATTGACTTTTTTAAAAGCTAATTTTACTTACTGTATATACTCGTTCTAAAGCCGACCTTTTTTGGACAAAATCATGGGCAAAAAAGTTGGGGGGTCGGCTTACGAGCGGGTCATAGGTGATGTCTGCATGTACATTGAATATCGGTGTTGTTATTGTTATTTTCAACAAGGAATTTTAATGTACGCCCTTTTGTCACTGTTCACCAAAGAAAATTTTTTTTTAAAATACCGGTAACTCTGTCCTAAAAAGAGCACAAAGACAAAGATAAGTAGTACAAAGTAAACAATCATAATTACCGATTTAGCTTGTATTTTTTAAAAAATGTGTACCATTTTGTTTACGTTGTCCTAATATTTTTGGGGGGTCGGCTTACGAGCGGGTTACACACTTAATACTTTTCTCTTCCTAAAGAGTGGGGGTCGGCTTATGAACGAACGGGCTATAGAACGAGTATATACGGTACTTCATTTTGTTTTTGTTTGTTTGTGGTGGAAGGCTTTTTGCAGATGCATTCGCTGTTTGGTTGTATTTTTTTCAGGTTCATAACCTTATTCAATAACTTTAAAAAAAATGTCATATCTTTTTTGCATCTACTTTCATTTTAATCTTAAACATGGTTACCGTCTATAATTGATAGCTGCTTAAAATTCAGTCTAAGGCTCGTTATTTGAAGAGAGGAATTGAAGGTTAATTTAACGGTGCAATAATATATTTTGCTATATTTTTTTCCCTTTAATCATAGCTGAGTGGACTTGGAGTTGTTGAGCTTTTCATAATCAAGGCTAATCTCATCTCAAACTCAATGTTTTACTTTTTACCTCCAATACCCTCCATACTATTGCTAAAAAAAATAGCTTTACTTTTTATTATATGATTGACAGTGAATCACAGCAACTAACTTCTCACTCACTAAAGATTTTTCATAATTCAATAGCTTTTTATTATTTATGCTATGTTTATAATTATATCATGACATTATTACTTTGATTAAGACTTGAATAATGACGAAAAACATAAAAATTATACGGCTACACAGAGCTGAACATAATTTATTCAACTATAAATTTAAAGTTCAATAATTTTTATATTTTTTTAAAAGTTAAATTATTTTATTTTATTGCTAAGTAAAAATATGTATTTATGGTGAAAACCTACTAAACCCTTTCAACTCTTCAAACTGAGGACATAATTTTTACCACTTGTGCATTTGTCGACGTTCACATTTATCTCTGTACGCGAATTTTGGTGTCCGAATTTGTGGATGTGCACAACTATCTGTGTTCAGGGTTTTCTGATGTGCAGTTATGTATTTGCAGAGTTATTGTGTGCACATTTTTACGTAACCACTTATAGTTTACACTTGTATTTATCATGTTCTTGACAATTACAAAGTCTTAAAAGTGATTTTTCTATTCCTAAATTTAAAAAATATTGCTGTAAGAATTCATGCAGCTTAAGAAATAGTAAACATTGTTTTGATGTTACCTTTGTTGGGGGAGGGGGAAGGAGGGGGACTTCAAAGTAACTTGGAGTCTAAATTGACTTCACTATTGCTTGGTTCATCCTTCAATTTGTTGAAATGTTGTTTCTTTCTCACGAAAAGGCAAGAAAAAACCTGGTTGTCCATTCCACAAACTAGAACTGTTGCATGCATTCAAAGATAAGGCTTTGGTGAGTTTAACAGTAAGATAAGCTGAACAAGTAAAGTTCAATAATTCTAGTAAAAAAGCAACTTTTGAAATCTTAAGCAAAGTTTTAGAAAATGATAAAAATATCAAAGAGTCATCAAATTAATAATTAAATTGTTAATAAAATAATTAATTAAAATTAAATACACCATACAAAGTAATTTTTAATCGTCTCATTTAATCTTAATGTTTCAGCTGGAAGTGGCTGATATTGAACAGCTGGTGACAACAGGCAAAGCAATGAAAGCTTGTCCCTATTATGGTGCACGTTACGCTGTGCCTAGTGCTGAGGTGAGTCTTCTCATGAATTCCCTTTAAGTCCCCTTGGTGAAATTTTAAATTGCATAAATTTGTATGCTATATAACTTTATTTCATACATGCCAACCTGCAGGATAAAATGCTAAATCCTAAAAGGGGAGGGGGGGGGGATAATTCATTGCTCCTTCATTCCGTTATTAATGTTTTGAATGCTTGTTTTGCCATCTTCATTATTTCTTGAATAGCTTGAAAATCCAAACAGTGTAATTTTTAATTCTCTGGTGTTGATAAGATTAAGATGTTAACTGAAATTTGGCTAAAGGTATCTGTTCTTCAATAAGAAATACGTTTCCAGCTGGCATTAAAAAGATATTGCAGTGATGAACTATTTGGAATTATTTTATTCTATAGGGAGTCAATGTGCATAATCTTTTTAGTAATTAATTTCTTTTCCTTAACGAAGAAATTAGTTGTATTTTTAGCACAGAATATGGCAGTAATGACAATGACCAGTATCCTTATAGAGTTGACACTTGTATTAAGGAAAGTGACAACGGTTTATTATTTACAGCAATTTTTTCTCTAAAATTATCTATTTTATTAACAATATTGCAAACTGTTATGAAAACAGAAACTACCATCCTTATTTTTTACAATGTGATATCCTGCTAAAAGTTTCTCTCGCCACTCTAGTTCACTCTGCGGTATAGTGGCACCCTGCTGTTGCCAGGATCAATTAGTCGCACGATAGTCAACTGATGACATGTTCTTACCTCTGACAGATAGTCGCCCTGCCTTACAACACCCTCTTGCACAAGTCGACCCGTGAGGCCTGTGGCATAAAGTTGGCTGGTAATGTGGTCATCATTGATGAGGCTCACAATCTCCTGGAGACCATCAACAACATACACAGTGTAGAAATAACAGCCTCACAGGTCAATACAAAATTCATCATTTATCAGAACAAACACACACAAATCCCCCTTCTTCACATCTGGCATTCAGGCATGCAATGGGTTGTCTGAACAAACCAGGACGACCAACAGACTATCAACATTCAAAACTCTGATAAAATGCAAAACTAGACATAAAACATGGATAATTGTTGGCCACAATAATCTTCTGTAAAAGAAACCTCTGTAATGTATAAGATAAAATTTACATATTTAAGAATGAACTTGTTAAAAATTTCACCTTATCTTCAGAAAATTTCTTGTTGGGCTCATTATTTAGTATTAAGCTATAGAAAAAAATTGATTTTATTTGTTTGCAGTAAAGACCTTAAAATGGTTGCCTAACATACTTCACTGTTCATTAGGTTATTAAAGCTCACTCTCAGCTAAGCCAGTATGAGAAGAAATATGTCGCACGGCTGACAGCTAAGAACCTCATGTATGTGCGTCAAATTCTCTTTGTTTTGTCACATATAGCTGAATTTTTAGGAGGTAAGTTTTGTATACATACCTTTACAGAGACGTGAAGAAAGATTATTGTTTTAGATAAATCAAATTATAAATAACTTGCTAAAAGTTTGTAAACCACCCTGAACAATCTAGACCACGTATATTGTTAGAAAGAAGACAGCGAATTTCATTGTTGAACCATGGTTTCTTTATTTCACTTTAGCGAAGGTAAATACATCAACAAACATGCAGTCAAATAATAAAGCAGGTTTGAGCACTTTATTTGACAATATTTTTTTATCATCTTATTCATTATTGAAACATTTTAAAAGAATTTAATTAATGTGACAAGGAAATATTTTATTCTAAAATTTATTTAAAAATTCAAATATTGTGTGCATTGAAACTATTAATATCTGTATGTTAGTCTAACTTGCGAGTCATGAATGGTTACTCAAAATTTGAAAACTAAAGATTAAAAAAATGTATCTATTATCATTTTGTTTTACCAATCAGATGTACGTCTGCTAAACTTGAATGACTTCCTGTTCCAAGCAAAGCTGGACAATTTAAATATGTTTAAGTTACTTCGATATTGTCATCGCAGTAGAATTAGCAAAAAGGTAAAGCTCCCTCTGTAGGTAGACTTTTCTACAAATATATCTTTCATGTGATTTTATTTGGGATGATAAATTTTGTAAACAGAAGTTTATGTAACACAAATTTTTTCAAAGTTGTAGAGCCAAAAAGTAAAATAAAAACCTGCATTTTAAATATAATCTAGAAAGATTGACCCTTATTTTCCCCATAACAAAAAAGTTAATCAAAAGAACAACTAACTGTATGATTCATAATTTTCAAATTTAAAACAAAAAATATTCACTTACAAATGTTACACGTTTCATTCACAAAAGTGAAAACACTTATTAATATAAAACTAAAAATATTTTGACAAATTTTTGATTCATGTATTGTTGTTTTAAGTATAATGAACAAAATCAATATTTCAGCTGAATGGCTTTGTGGAAAAGTATCCAGACTCAGAAGTAAGACTAGGTAAAAATGATTTCATATTTTGAACACATTTTGAGGATTAAATTTTGAGATTCTAATAGTAATGCAGATATAAGATTTAGTCATGATAATTAACTATTTTAAAAAAAAATGTTTTTGTGTCTTACAGAGCAGGAAGAAACAAAAACTCCAGTTTCAGGTGTTACAAAGTTTCTCCAAAACATTAACATGGGAAACCAAAGTAACCAGGAGAACAAAGTGTCATTAGAAGGCATGGCAGTTTTATTTCTATTTAAAAGTTTTTCTTGTTTTCAAATGTGTCGATTCTTGACTAGCTTAAACTTAACTTTTTAAAACGGGGAAAATATATCTAAATCTTAAGTTTTAAATAAAATAAATGCTTTTGCTATTAAATAATTTGTTAAATAATTCATAAAACCTACACTTTTGGTATTTCTGAACATTTATATGAAATTTTTTGTTTGTAACTATGTTTAGGAAGATTTAGAGTGCAATGTGTTTTATGTAGTTGTTGAACATGTTTGTAAAGCGCTGTGAGCCCAGCTGTAGGCTGGGGTACTGCGCTATATAAGTGAACAAATTATTAGTATTATTATTATTATTTAAGAGAGCATTTATTTTTTTGTTTCTTGTTTATCAGCTCCACCAAAGGACTTGCAAGCTGCCAGTTTAATGAGATCTCCCCTGATGCAGATTGAGAGTTTCCTGGACACCTTGACCAATGCAAACCAAGATGGTAGAGTGGTGGTCAACAAACAAGGTACAGAATGATTGCACTGATTGTTTTTGATTTGTTCAACAGCAGTAGACATGTACAGAATGTAAACTTACAGTGAGCCATATTGAAATTACTCTGCACCTGTCTGAATATATTTCCTCAATCTGTTTAAGTTTCAAGTGGGAATCTAGGTCATGGTAAAGAAAGCTAGGTCATGGTAAAGAAAGCTAGGTCATGGTAAAGAAAGCAAAACATGAAGAAATGATAATCTATTTTTTCCCCAGTTAAGCTGAGCCAGACAAGTTTGAGGTTTCTGATGTTGAACCCAGCTGTACATTTCATCAGTGTGTTGAAAGAGGCCAGATCAGTTGTTGTAGCTGGTGGGACAATGCAACCAGTAAGCAACTCCTCAACAAATAATCTTACTTCAAGATATTTAAACATTATTTTATATAACTTGTAACTTGACAGATGAGTAAGTCACCGGACAACTTTATATCTTGTATATCGTTAATTTTTTGTAAAGTCCACTATTAAACTCATTGGGTAATTTAATTAGATGTTATTGTTTAACATTTTTAAAAAAGTAATTGTTTATTGTTTACATTTTTTAAAGCTTTTGATAGGGTAGATAACTACTTGCCTACATTAAAAAAAATATTTTATTTATACTTTTATCACTGTCCAGATATCTGAGTTCAAAGATCAACTCTTTCATGCTGCCGGAGTTCAGTCCCATAGGATCATGGAGTTTTCATGTGGTCAGTTATTAAAAATTTACACTCTATTTATTGCAACTTTACCTCATCCTTATAACAGCAATAATTAACATGATTTTTAATTATTCACATAGACTTTGTTTTTTAGGTCATGTTATTCCAGGTCGTCAACTCCTTCCTATGGTAGTTTCTCAAGGGCCAACTGGCATTTCCTTAGACTTTACATATCAGTCCAGAGACAAGCAGCAAATGGTAAGGCCAGATTTACCTATTCAAAAAAATATTCTTCAAATAAATTTGTTTACTGATCCTGCATTGTAACTATGATTCTGGAAGTATTGATTACAAATTTAAAAAAATATATTTTTAGTCTACCCTTATTTTATTAATACAGGTCAGATCAATACTCTCTTTGTTTCAAATGATTTAGTTATTTTATTAATACAGGCCAGATCAATACTCTCTTTGTTTCAAATGATTTAAAGTAACTGCTTGAAACCATTCCCATTTACAGATAGAAGAGCTTGGGAGAGTGGTAACTAATGTCTGTAATGTTGTTCCCGGAGGAGTGATATGTTTTTTTGCTTCATATGACTATGAGAATTTAGTCTACACTGCATGGGAAAAATCTGGTGTCCTCAGTAGGATTGAAGCCAAGAAAAAGGTACGATCAAGACTTTAAATGTATTACTATCCATGTTGCTGCATGTGCTGCCCAGTGGTGATGTATCACAGATATGATTTTACTTGTTATTGCATTAAACAGGTCTTCAGAGAGCCAAAAAGAAGTGGTCTTGCTGATCAAGTGCTGATGGAATACTCAGACTGTATCAAGGTAGGTTGGCAAAGAATTCTCAGATGGTATAAGGTAGGTTGGCAAAGAATTTTAGTGTATTCTTAGAATTAAAATGACGAGGACAAAGTGTTTTAGTTGATTCTTATAATCAAAATGACTGAGATTTAATTTTGTCATTTGTACATTTCTTGTGTGTTCCCATCAACAGAGATCTATGTCATGGCAAGGTACCAGAACTGGGGCAATGTTGATGTGTGTTGTGGGAGGAAAGATGAGTGAAGGGATCAACTTTTCTGATGACATGGGCAGGTGGGTCAAAGAATGGGATTAAAATCTATTATTATTTAATTTAATTATTATTAATTAAATGGCCCCAAATACATAAACTTTAGTGCATGGATTTGTGGATTGGAATGATTTGGGATCATTTTCTTAAACACCCCGTGTTCTTATTCTAAATACCAATTTAAATATCATATTTTAGTGGAATATGTAGCGTTGGGTCATTGCAGAAGTTTATAATTGGTTCAGTTATAGAAAAGAGGGGGGAACACATTATTGCACAAATTCTCTGTAAATTTAACTTACTGAAATGTTGTGTTCAAAATTGTGTCACAAGTTTTGGATTATACAATACATTATCAAATGTTCCACACAGAAAGGTCAGACTGACATATTTTAATTTTATTAGATTGTAGCAAAAGATGAAAACATTTCTTGATAGGTGAGATAATCTCTTTTTAATACAGTTTGGTACCAGAACCTGACATATATTTGTAACAATAGTTGCCATTATGTGACAATGAATTCTGCATTAACACAAACTTGTAAATAAAAATTTTGCAGAATACACATCTGCTACAAAACTATTATTTCCATGCTGCTGTTATCTAATTTTGGTCATGTTCAGTAGGGTGTACTTATACATTATACTTTGTATACTTCACTAATTATTTTTAAACGAAGTGCCTGGATTTTAAATAAATTCTTCTGTAAGCTATTGCAAATATTCTCCCTAGTGTATTATTCTATGAGGCCATTTCATTTAACAGTATCATGTTAAAAGGATGCACATTTTCCAAGCTTTTCCCTGCCAAAATTAACTAACAGGTGTTGCAACAAATACACATGGCACTCTTGTCATCTATTGAGCTCTCTGACAAATCTGAATCATATTAAAATAAAGTTCACAAATTTGTGAATCACTCCTGAGCCCATGGCCCTGTGTGCTTACAGTGATCTTGAAATGAAATGTTGTACACAATCATAGGCACTTTGTGGCATTCAAGTACTTTTGTTTGTTAAACATTATATTTATAATATTTGAAATTAATTGTTCATGTTTTCTTTCTTTCATCAGATGTGTGGTGATGGTTGGTTTACCCTACCCCAATATTAACTCTCCTGAACTGAAGGAAAAGATGAGCTACCTCAATGCACATTTTGTAGGTTTCAGTAAATAAAATAATTTGGTCTTAATCATTTAATTTACTGATATGCAAAGCTAAAATAGTTTTCCCACACAAGTTTTTGGTAAAATTAGCTCTGTAAACTACTGGAATCTATCAGTTTCTGTTTTTAAAAAACGTATATAAAAATAAATTCATATACAGTACGTAATTATCCATGTAATTTGATTTTTTACTGTTGAGATTTTAAGATTCCTTAGGATTAGGGCTGTCAATTTGTTGAAAAAAGCTGCCCGGGTACCCATGAAAATTTCGAACTTGTACCCGGGTTACCCGTTCTAAACGTCGCATAATTTTCCCCGTCATGACCGCTATACAGTGCAACCTAGCTACCCTCCATGCAACCTCATTTCACACAGTAGTAGTAGCCAACGGCTTGCTCCCAGTAACACTATTACTAATGCACTACAATTAACTATAATGCACTAAAAACATTTATTCAATTCCTGCTGTAAATGCTTTCGTCACACTCATAAACTAAAACTACAGCAAACTGAACATGCAAACAAAATGACAACAGCAATGACGTAATGTTCAGTGTCATACTACTCATACCTTGAATGTTAATATCCACTTGGTGTCGGTGGTCAATGCTAAGGGTGATGACGGATGCAATACTGCGGTAAATCTCAAGTGATCATGCTTTGGTCAGTGGTACTGCTTTTGCTATTAATGTTAACACCAAAATATTTCTGATATTGGGTGGGTCGGCGGTTTGTTTACCAATATCAATTTTATGAATAGCGTTCAGATGGCGTTTTATCCCTTCGCAGACACAATTTCATTACAATGGTTGCATTTTGCCGTGTCACTGTCAACTCACTTGGCATGACATCTTACCCATCTTATTAACTTTAAAAACTGACAACTTTGGGTGTATATCAATTTTTGGGCTAGGCAAACACATGTTAATGAACACAAGAAACACACACGAATGCAAGGGTGGGGGTTATAGCAGTGCTTCTCAAAATGGTGGTCTGCGGAAGTTATCAAGAAAGGAGAGAGAAATATAATTATAATCCTCAAATTGCTACCAATATTACTAACACAATAGAATTTGCCATTTTCGACAATAAGCTAATAAATGAAAGAAATAAAAGGAAATAAAATACATTTTGCTACCATGTAAGTACAGGGAAAATAGTGCACCGGTTCCTGGTGCAATGGAAAAAATTCAATTCCTGCCGGTCCGCAATACTAAAAAGTTTGAGAAGCACTGCGTTATAGTAGTGAAGAGAGAGATGTAAAAAAACGACATTAGATAGTATCAATCGGTGACCCACTGTCAGCTATTTCAAAGCAAAGTTAGTGTCAAAGCAAAGGTTATTTTATGAGAAAAAAACCCCGAAAAACTAACACGGCCTCTTTCATCTCTATGCAGTCCATCCTCACGGCGACGTCTGCCCTTCCTATACTGTTAGTAACTATTTAATTTATTAAATTTAAATTCTGATAACCTTGTAAGCATTATTAACATCAGTTTTTCTAGGTCACCACGTGTTACTGAAGACAAGAAGTATAAGCAAATGCAAGGAGTGAAGGGAGGAGAGAGTGGTAGATAAGCAACATTAGCTAGACTACTAGTATCAATCGGCGTATTTCAAAGCAAAGTTAGTGTCAAAGCAAGGTTGTTTTTTTTAACAAACACAGCGTCTTTCATCTCTAAGCAGTCCATCCTTATTTATGGCAGAGGACTTTTGTTTTCTTTATATGATTCTTTTAAAGAACCAAAACCTTTTTGTGTTGTACGATTTCTGTTTCACGTTGAGAGAAAAAAGATGTATCAAAATACATTGCAATTTGTTGGGACCGTATTTTATTTCCCATTGACAGACAGATACTTCCCGTTGACTGATATTTCTCCATAGATGTACTTCACAGCTCATTTTAAAAAAACAAAAATTTTCATTTGATAAATTGTTTCGCGAGCCACAATGTAAACACAAAAAAGCCGCATGGGAGCCGAAGTTTGGCCTCCGTTAATATAGAATATAGACATTGAAGCCACATTTTCACGGGTACCCGGGTGGAATTTTACTACCCGGGTAATCACACGACAACGGGTACCCGGGTCCCGGGTACCCGTTGGCAGGCCTACTTAGGATAACATAAATTCTGATTGATGCTATAAACTTATGAGTGTGTAACAATTCATAATATTTAAATATAAAATTGGAGTCCTGTATGATTTATGAAAATGCTTCATTTTCTAATTTAGCCCAAAGATCAAGAAGGGAGATTAGCGGGGCAAGTGCATTATGAGAACCTGTGTATGAAAGCAGTAAACCAATCCATAGGTAAAATTTCATCAGATTATTAAGTATATAGTTTGTAAATAGTAAGAAGCTGGGATCTTGAACTAGTTGGTAAACTTTTTAAACTTAAATAATAAACAGGATAACTTTTTCTACAGCCGCAGTAAAGTTTTTGTCTCTCACTTTTCAATCCCAGAAGAAAAAATATCAACATCCATATTTTACAAGTCTACAGACAGCCATAGTTTCCTTATGTACACATCGTCCCATCCTCAATCTTGTAAGAACGCTATTCCATTTTCACAACTATTGAGACTTAAAAGACTCTGCAGTGATGAGGCAGACTTTTTGGAGAAAATTAATGAAATGCTTGATTTTTTTCAAATGAGGTCATACCCGGAAACAGTTTTAATATCTGCTGTCAATTGAATTAAAGGCATGACTAGACAGGACACATTTACATCATCTGTTTCTGATCAATGTGATCGATCCAAATTTATTTTAACTTTTCATCCCCATAATTTTATAGCCCGCCAGGTGATTCTCAAAAACCGACCAATCCTCATGGCTGACCCTCTAACTCAGCAGGTCTTCAAAAAAACCTCCTCTTTTTGCTTTCCGGAGAGACAGAAGCCTGAGAGATATACTTGTAAGAAGTCACCTTCCCACAATGAAAGCACATATTGGAACAAAAGGTTGCAACCCTATCCGTTGCAATACTTGTCCATATGTGATTGAAATTAACCAAATTTCTTTCCCTCTTGAAAACTTCATAATAAAAGATGGATTCACTTGCACAAGTCGCAACGTGATTTATGCAATTCTTTGCAAGAGGTGTAATAAAATTTACGTGGGTGAGACAGGTCGTCGTCTTGGAGATCGGTTTCGAGAACACCTGTATAATATAAAATAAACAGGCTCAATGTCCTGTATCTAAACATTTTAACAGTTTTGACCATGACGGTATTTCAGATGTTGCAGTTACTGGTATTTTATATGCAAACAATACCCATGATAGGATCCACATGGAAAATAGACTTATAAAACGATTTGGTACGTTGGCTCCATATGGAATTAACCAAATTCACAATTTTACCTAACTGCAGAATCTTTTTCCCGTTGTGGTTTTAACTGTAACGTTAGATACTTCTTCCTTTTTTCTATATCCTGTGTCCTTGTTTGTTTTTGTTTTTCCTTTTATTTTACATGAATATTTTAAATTATTTTATGATATAATATGTTTTAAGAATTTAAATATATGTAAGTACCTATTTTATGTTATTGTACTGATGAAGGCATTAGCCGAAACGTCTATTGTCGTTTTAGTTTAAAATAAAGCTCAAATTTATTGTTTTAATTGCACAATTTGTTTGTGTATTTTGTATTTTAAGGAAAAAAAACCTAGCCTCGGTATTATTTATTTGTAAAGGGGAAAAAGGGAATTTAATTAATATTGACTATTATTTAACAGCTCAAGGTTTAATGCTGTCAGTTAAATATAAAATATCTGTAGTGATATATTGCCTCCAAACTACATGATCATTTTTCATATATAACTATTGAATGCACAAATGAGTATAATTGCTCTGACAAGGCAGGCACAAAAGATGTGTCCATGTTTACTTATTCCATACCCATGTCTTTCACCATTGATGATTCGCACTATTATCTAATCTAATCTAAGGCACACCAATAAAGTCGTGGTTGATATAAGCATTAATTATAGTGATGTATAAAAAAATGTATTTAAGAGTGTAATTCTGCCAATCTTTACATGAATTATCAAGAAAGTATTGTCTTTGACAGACAAGAATTATCTGCCACATTTGAAATGACTTATGAATGTTAACCTCAGGTCGGGCCATACGACATAAAGATGATTATGCTGCCATACTCCTGGTAGACCAGCGTTATTCTAAGCCTGGCATAACAAATAAACTGCCCCAGTGGATAAGCAAGCATTTGTCTGTAGCAGACAAATTCTCAAAACTCATGCAAGCTCTGCCAAAAGTAAGTGCTCACTTTTTTTTCCAGCTTGCATTCTGTCATATTGAATTTTTCATTACCAGGACAAAACTGGTGTTGTCCCTTACTGTGGGAATATTTCAGTGACGCTCAAGCTAGACAATAGATATTCAAGAGAAGAATAGAGAAATTCAAGAGAAAAGACAAAAATATGGCAGGTGAGATTAATAAATGTTGAAAAAAAAATCACAATTTGCAGCAAGCCAATATAGGACAGTGAAACAAAAGAAACACCTGTTAAATCTTTAGATACTGTAGTCGAACCTACTGCAGTAGGCAAAAGTATATAAAAGAAATTTGCTTTGGTGCCAAATAGATGCTGCAGACATCTTTCCTCGAGAGCCTGTTTACTCTGGACATATTGCTATAACAAAAGAGCCTCAAAACCCTCTAGACTAATATTTTAGGGAATTTATTGATCAGCAAATAATGGATAATTTTGTAACACAATCAAATATGTATAGCACCCAGACTAATATAAACTAACCATTGAATTCGGATGCTAATGAAGCAGTTTATGGGAGTTTTGTTTATGATGAGCAAAGTTCAAATCCAGGTGTTACTGGGCAACTGATACCTGTTACGGCAAGGTGGCTAATGTTATGAGTGAAAAACAATATCACCAAATTAAAGGAAATCTGCACAGCAGCAATAACAATGAAAGAGAGAAAAACTGCAGACAAGCGTTTTAAAGTACTTCTGCTTATTTATTATTACCTTGTTTAATAAGGTTACAAGCCTAATGCCAATGGAGAAATTGAGCATTGATGAACAAATGGTGCCTTCCAAAGGGAGATCATCTTTGAAACAATATGACCCACAAAACCAGATTTGTAGACTCAATTTTTGTGTTTTGTTTAAAAACGGGAGTGATTCACAACTTTGAATTTTACTGAGGTAAACTTGCCAAGGACAAATGGCTACGGGAGCTTCTGTTTCTTTACCAATGTTCCAATAAATATTTGGCACAAATTATATTTTGACAATTAGTTCAAATAAAACAAAGCTTTGCAGCTGTTGGCACTTACGTGTAGGATCAAACAGGCTTACATTTTTTTAATGCCTTCAGATAAAGACGTGGTATAAAATGGAAGTGGCTCAGGAAATTCAGAAAACCTGCCATCATGATGGTGTTGATGTGTTTTCAGTGAAATGGGTTGACAATAGAGCCATAACCACACTTAGTACATTTGCTTCTTTAAAACAGGTCCAAAGTTAGAACAAAAAGGCCAAAAGAGAAATCGAGGCAACTTGTCCATCTGTAATTATGATGTACAATAAATTCATGTGTGGTGTGGATCTTCTTGATTCCTGCTGGCCTTATGCTATGACAGGATACCAGTAAAAAAAATGTTATCACCGTATTATCTTTCACTTTCTGAATAGGGCAGTTGTACATGCATGGGTGATCTATAGGGACCAAAAAAAAAGAAATACTTGCTCTGCTTGATTTCAAGACGCAGTTTGCAATATGCCTACTGAAAGAAGGTAAAGCAGGGTTTAAAAAATGTGGCTGTCCCTCATTGGATCAGAGCCAGAAAAATGAGATGTCCTACTGCAGCTGTTCCACCCTTTCTAGTAAGGGCTGACTATATAGGACCTATTCCTGAGCCAATTGAGAACAAAGGAAGATGCAAGAGACCAAGTTACAAAGGAATTTCTAGAATTAAATGTGTAAAATGTAATTTTCATCTTTGGTTGACTTATAAGTCAAGTTGTTTCAAACAGTTTTACCATCCTTAAACTAGATTTTTTTTTAAAAGAATAAATAATTATTGCCCTTTCTGTATGTATTATCAATTGATTTTTTACCACGTTTTTATTAACTCACTTTTGTTCCTGTTTGTCTGTCCACAATTTTTCAAATCTGCCAGCGTAAAATTAAACATCATCTGTTGGTCCTAGAGATCTCAAAATTTTACCACAGATAGATCTTGGATGACAATGCATTGTATCAAAATTTCAGATCAATCGAATGTACTGTTATTAAATTATTGAACTTTTTCAGTTTATCTATTTATAAGCATATATATTATCCGTCTGCTCTTGTTTACATTACATTCACGTGCCGAGTTCACACCAACCCCGAGCACATCAACCATGTTTAACATCAAAGGGAGATCAGTCATTTCCAATCTGTAAATGTTTGTTGGGCAATGCGGATTATATTTGAACCTAATCAATACTTCAAAACTCACCATAGCATACACTTAGACTAAAAAGAATAAAATAAATAGAAGTATAAAAGATTTTTAAAAACCACGTTTTTATAAGCGGACTAAAAAGAAGAAAATTAAAATATTTTTTTCACACAATTGTGAAGGAAAATCTTTTTCTGGATTGATAAAAATTTCAAACTTATATGCTCAAGTACTATGATGTAATATGACTAAAAACGTGGGCGGGCGCTTTTTAGGCGTTTGGCTAAAAATGATTAGGGTTTACAAATGACGAGTAAGAAAATGAGTGAATTGAATTAGTTAAGCCTTAGAAGCGCCCGCCCCACGTTTTTAGTCATAGTACTTGAGCATATAGTTTGAAATTTTTATCAATCCAGAAAAAGATTTTTCCTTCACAATTCTGTGGAAAAAAATATTAATTTTTTTCTTTTTAGTCCACTTATAAAAACATGGTTTTTAAAAATCTTTTTTTTACTTCTATATATTACACATTTGTTATAAAATAATGATACTTATAATAATCATTTTCATGATATAAAACCAATATATAAATGTTAGTAATAAGCAAAGTGTTCTTTACAATAATTTGTGTAAATTAAAATTAAATGATCTTTTTAAAATATCGTCCTCATTCTTTTTTGTTCCATTTTTACTTTTAAAAAATATTTTTATTTTACCATCGCCCCATAAAAATATAAAATTGTGTAATAATGAAGAGGGTTAATTGTTTTGTTCCTTTGCTGATTCACTTACTTTGTATTTTTCTCTATATTTCAGTTTTTTGTTAGTCACAAGGTTAAAACCTAATGCTAGAATTTTAAGAGCAAAGACACAGACCTGATGGATGACTTAGCTATATTCTTTATTTATTTATTGAGTTGTTAATATTTGATCAATGTCATTTTAAATATTTAAATTAATGTGAAGCCAATATGTTGAAAAGTCTGCAATGGTATAATTTGAATAAACTTATTACTAAAAATGTGATTTATGTATTGTAAGCATGTTTCTTAGCATCAATCGTAAATGAAACAACAGATAACTATAAATGCTTTCATGTCAAACCTGGCATGCCTTGATGCAAATTTTTAAAGTACTGAAGTGAATGAGATTTTAATTTAAAATATTATTTTAAAATTTTATATAAAGTTTTCAAGCAATTTAGCAGTGTGGTATGATGGCAAATATAAAACCAAAATAAACAATTAAGTAAACAAATCATTCTTAAATTATAGTATTTATATAGGTTTACTTATTTGTTCTGTGAATGATTCATGAAATCATGCTCTCTTGGAAAAGGTTGGTGATGCCCTATTACAGAGAAAATTCTTCTAAGTTTTTATTTAGTTCTGAAATAATAAGTTATTACTATTTTTTTCATTTTAAACATCTCTCAAAAAGTATTAAAACTGACAAATAATTTAATAATGAATTTCAAAGCACTTGTTGTCGCAATTACTTTTTAATTAATTGGTTTTAAAAAGACATCTTAAAATTTGCATTCATTTGAATTTGAATGCAAAGAAAAATATAATTAGTCATAAGCACCAATTAAAAATATGAGCCTCACAATCGCATTCACCAATGGCAAGTTACATTACCAAATATGTACAGAGGTTAAAACAATTCATATATGAATCCTTTTAAAATAAGGATTTATAAATTCATTATTATTCTTTATCCTTGTCATGTCCTTAGCAACAAAATTAAAAGAGTATATCACTTAAAAATTTCAGTTTAAAATTTTTTTATCTATAAAGTGCCTCAAATGACCATTTAAAAATTAACTTATTTACCATTGCAGCGATGTATTAGGTCAATGGAAGAATCCAAATATTACTGAAGTAAATTATTTTAAGTATACTCTAAAAATAAAAATAGATCAAACTCTTCACCACAGACCTATTCAACATGGTGCACAATTTTTACATTCAAATAACTTATTCCTTTTATGCCTCAATCTCACAAACATAAAACAATGTCCAACACAGTTCACCAATCTTCATCATCACTGTCACTGTTGCCATCATCTCTCAAGTTCTTGGTCTTGGATGCCCGGCCGAATATCTTGCTTGATTTTCCTTTCTTCTTTTTGTCCGTCGGGGGCTCCAGCAGATCTCCCTGATAATTAATAATTTCACTTCTGCCTAGTCTCCACTCCAGCATTTCTGTGGGAAATTCATCAGTACCTCCAAGGTCATCGAACCCCACAATGTAGTCGACAGTTTTGCCTTCTTTGGCCAGACACAGAGTTGGAAGAGTAGTGATCCTCAGCCTTTCAACCAGGAATTTGCTCCGTTCTGCATTAATTTTGATGAATTTTGTTTCCAGATGCTTGCGAGCTATTTCAGCAAGATGTTTGTCCACAATCTTGCATCTAAAGGTGGCATCTCTGTAAAAATGACAGACTACTTTTTTGCTCCTCTTGCACGTCTCAAAGAATTCCTTTTCATCAGCCACCTCAGTGTATTCACCATGGCCAGCAGCCAGCCACTCTTGTTTCTGTTCCTGAGCTTTTTTCATGGCCTCTAAGCGACGCTGGCGCAAGGCTTCTAGGTCATCATCATCAAGCTTTTCAAGTCGCTCAATTTCAGCATCCAGTTGGGTCTCAATTATTTGTGTTGCCTGAAGCAAATGATTTTCAAGAGCATTTGCCATTTTTGTAGAAGCAGCCCCTGAGTAGTAATATGTACTGAAAATTTGAAACAAAAAATTTTTTAATTAATATTTTTAAAGTTAATAATATTAATGCTGATTATTGATGCTAGCAGATAAGATAAAAAAGTAAATGCTTCTTAGAACAGAGCATTGTTAAAAAACATTTGGCTTAGGCAGTTTTAATCAGCAATTACAATCCTTAGAATTAATGGAATATTAAAATCATACTTCTGTCAGGAATAAATTTATTTCTCCCCAAAATAGCAATATAATAAATAATTATCCAAAATAAATAGCAATACTCCATAAATTCCTATTTTTAAATGTACATATATGCATTGAATTTTAAAAAAATGATGGGATAACTATAGTAGTTGCATACATTTTACTACACCATCGGATATGTTTAGGCTTGAAAATAAAACACCAAAACAGACTTTCAGGCAGACACGTAAGTCTTGTGATCTTCATAATAATAAGTTAATAAGTATTTATTTTATAACAATCTTTTATTAAAATGTATTTTAGCTGAAGAAGACATGTAGCTAATTTATCAGTTTAACTTTAAATCTTATTTTCAAGCCTAAAATATTAACTGGACTAGGTATGTGCTATAGTCAAATATTACACTTTTGACTTGAAGCCATACAGTGTAAGTGTAAAATGAATATCATGATTTTCAATTTTTAATATACAATGCACAATAAATTATTTCTAAAATATCTTGTACATTTTCAATTATTAAAAAGAATATTTCCTCTTTTGGATTAGTAGAGTGGTGTATAATTTATAAATTCAGCTAGCTTGTACTAATTTATTGTTTTAATGTTTATGATACATCTGTAACATCTCAGTCTCATAATTCAAAGTTAGCAATAGCATAGTTAGATTCAAATTTTATTAATCTTGAGTTTAATCTCGCGGGAAATGCATTTACTTAATTAATTGTAGAATTACAGATACAAGAATGAAAATAGTTGCTATTAGCAATACTATTGATCAAACGGCACAATGACATTAAGTGTGATTAAGGCTGTGGCTACACTGGAGCCGTAATTCGACACTGCAGTATATGGCCGTGCGGGTTTTGGACAAATTATTTTTGAGGGTGGCTTTACTGCACAAAATATTTTTATCCCGAAGGGCGTGCACCGCCGAGCACCACCGTGTACCGCCATTTTTCACTGAGAAAGTGTAGCCATGCACACTATGTTATGGCATGTGTTTTTTTCAGAAGATACAGCCGTATACTGCAGTCTTGAATTCGGGCTCCAGTGTAACCACAGTCTAAAATATTTATTTGGGGTTTTATACAAATTTAAGGATCATGTTAGAAATAAAACTTTAAGAATAACATAATATTAATAAGAGGGACTCGAAAATGAAAAGCCAAGGGCCTCACAATCACAAATGAAATTACATGTAATATTATTCACTGATACTAATAAGCAATGTTCCCTTTAAGCTGCGCGGCCGCGCATGTATCTGACCGACGCTGCGCAGCAGTTAAGAATTACAGCGCAGCAAATTTCGTACAAAAAAACGGATCCTGTGCAACTTTGCACACGATTTTTTTTACACCGCGCACAGACCAACAAACCTTAGAGGGAACATTGACTATAAGTATAAGACTATATCAAGGGTGGCCAGATCTGTAGTAACTGAGAGCCATTTTAATGTATATAAAAATTGTTGAGAGTCGCATTGAAGCACTACAGGTCATGAAAGGGGCCATCCATAAAGTATGTCATGCTATTTTTTACCATTTTTACCCGTCACAAATCTCGGACCCACACCTGTCTGTCCAGAGACCCTACCTCCCCCCCACACCGCCGGTCTGTCCAGAGACCTGACCTCCCCTTACCCAACACAGTGGTCTGTCCAGAGACCCTACCTCCCCCAACACTGCTGTCTTTCCAGAGACCTGCCGTCTCGACCAGCCATACATGTAAAAAATACTATACATTATAGTTATAATTAAAAAACCAGTAAAAACAAAGTTTTTGACTACAAATGCCAATGCGCATCGCTCAAAATAAACTCTTGGAAAAAATCTGCACCAAAAATAACTCGTTCAATATGTAAATGAGATTTAATTTTTCTCCGCTAATTATTGGCTGAAGGAGCCTGTACTGTAGGAGTTTCAGGGATCAATCGCTATCGATGACCGGACAGAACATTGCCTTTTATTATATAGGAAGACTACATCATATTGTGACTACAGTCGAACCCACTTAACTCGAGCTCGGTTAACTCGCACGCCCTATTAAGTCGACGTTTTTTATTGGAACCGCGAAATTCTCTTTGTCTTAGCATTTTCTCGTCGTTTAATTCGATTTTTTAAAGTTGCCGAAACCTCATAACACGAGCACAAAAATAGGGTCAAATTCGCCACTTAACATTGGTTATCTCGATCCCCATGATCAATCACCAGCTTTTGAAAATGCTAGCTATGATTTTTTTATAACCAAGGGAAGGGACCAATTTTCTGCATCACCAGGGTCTGCTGGTGACGTCACAGCCCGCTTGCATTTAGCTCTCAGCGCTGAGTTGCTTCTGGTACTATGGCAATCACCAGCTTTTGAAATTCTTAGTTATTTTATAACCAACAAGGCCACGTGTCAAATTTCAGCCTTGCATGGTGTGCTGGCATTCAGGCCTGTGTTGCTTCTGGTACTATGCCAATCACCAGCTTTTGTTTTTCTTAGTTATTTTATAACCAACAAGGCTACGCAAAAAGTTTCAGCCTTGCGAGGTGTGCTGGTGACGTCACAGCCAGCTTGCGTTCATATACTTTTCAGAGCTGTGTCAGAGTGAAATGACTCACGAATTTTGTGTTTGCAATGTTGGAGAATATAATAAAAGTTTGTATCGATAATCGATGTTGGTTTTTATTTTAAATTTGTAAATTTCTGCTATTAGTTGGTGCACATGTACCTTTTGTTGTTAGCAAACATGTATGTACATTTTTATAGCATGACGATAGCTTCATCAAACAAATAACGGCAAAAAAACAGACAGTTTACCCACCCCCACTCTGAGTCCATTGTAAGCTGAGGGGATCATATGGAATAACAAAATGTACCGTGTGCAGACTTGTTGTCATTGGCAACCATTCATCCTTCAACCTCATTTTGACTCTATTACTACTGCTTTGTTCTCATTGTTTCATTCATAAGAAGTGGCCGTGTGCAAAAGCCATTTAACTATTGGTTAGAATTAATTAAAATGTGTCAAAGTTGAAGGTTCAAAAGGAGTTCCTAATTTATTTGTGTACGTTTTTATAGAGAAGAGTTCGCTTTGTCATGAGTCATATATAGGTCATGATAGACAAATAACAGCAACGCCATTGTGTAAAAAAAAACCCCAAAAACATGTGCATGTACATTTTCATTTATTAACGCTAGTGATGGGACGATACCAAAATCATAGGCTGCTTACTGTAAACAAGGCTCCCCAGATTTTAAAATATATAATATAACAGACTACAGACAGTTTACCCACCCCCACTCTCAATCTCCCACACCATTGTTGTTGGTTAGTCCGATTAGCATCAAGTTACCGAAGGAATTCTAAGTCCATTGTAAGCTGAGGGGACGGACCCAAAGAAGATGATTAGGAAGAGAATGGTTCGGGGACAATGAGGGGATGTGTAGGTTACTTATTTGTGTAGCTTGTAGGGAAAGTCACGCAAGTGCCTTCCAAGGCACAGTATCGCTCAATCTGGGAATCACCGCAAGACGGCGTGCGCGGCGGCGTGGCGGGAAGTGTAGATGAATTCGTTATAGTTATGTACTAGGGAAAAAAACTGCGCTAACGCAACAAAGGGTTATATTTAAACTTAAACGGTCCTTAAAAACGAACGGTCTTAACAACCTTAGGAAATAGTGAAGAAATAGGGTCCCAATATTCCGATACGATGCTGATAAATCATCCCATCACTAATTAACGCACAACATGTACATAAAGAAATTTCAAGCGCCTGTTAATATTTTGCCGCCATATTGGTTTTCGTTTTAACTCGATCATCGGTTATCTCGATGTCATTTTTCATACCCCAACGCCGTCGACTTAACCGGTTTCGACTGTATATCATAGTCATACTAGTCATAGTATATCACTAATACTAGTCAGAGTCAGACTTATAAATTATAGTCTGAATTATAGTAATATAATTTAAAATATAAATAACGAAGTGTCTGCTGCTAACGCATGTCAGGCGGATGTAATAATCAATAAACTACGAAATACATGTAGTCTGTGAAGGAACAACGAAACTGGATGCAAAAAGCATTGCTGGTCTCAAGACATGCCCCACCCCCTCCACTACCTTCGCTTGCCAACCGTTAACTGTGATTAGTCGACCCCAGCGAGGGTCATTCGTCAAGCTCATTTGGACATACTCTCTTTGATGAATTATATATAGATTTTTAAAAATCGTAACCTTACATGAGCTTCGCTAGTGATATTCAAATGGACGATAGTTTGATGTTAAAACCAATACGTGACTTCTAATCTCGCTCCTGGTGAATTTTTTAAAAATTTAATTAAAATTTACACAATGAGTGTGCTGGTAATTGTAATTTTTTAACTCGTATTACTTATTCTGAAAAGCGGATACCTTGATTAAATATATAAAAATAAATTTAGATTTTAGAATTAATACACACATAACACATAAATAACCCCAGATCTATTACTATTGTATTATATATGCATGACATATAAAATATTAAGAAGAGTTTGTTAAGATATTATAGCGACTTAGTTTTTTCGAAGTGTCTAATGCTAAGACTAGTCGTAACACTAGCCAGGAAACTTCTGCTACGACTAGTCGTAGGCGGCTGGTTAGCGAAGTCAATACTGCGCTCGTCTGACAAGCTGAGGGCGTGGGATCAAGCCCACGTTAAAGCCACAATAAAAATCTTGATGAATGACTATCGCTTTAAAAAAATGTTCTCCGCTGACCTGGAGAGGAGATGGGCGCTGCCAAGGTCTACCAAGCCCCGAGAAAGTTCTATAAGTCTAATGTAAATGGAAACAGAACCCCCTACGACCACGAGGTTATGGGACACATAAAAAAAAAGCGTGTTGGCAAACCTGTTAATTATAATTTTTGTACTGCTTATTCTGTAAAGCGCATACGTTGATTAAATATAGAATATATATTTAAATAAATTTAGATTTTACAAATAAATACACACATTAATAAATTGACATAAATAAGCGCAGATCTATTAATATCGTATTATAAATGCTATAAAATATTACGAAGAGTTTGTTAAGATATTATAAATTATAGTTACTTAGTTTTTTCGAAGTGTGTACTGCTAAGACTAGTCGTAGCACTAGCGTAGTAAAAGTTTCCTAGCTAGTGTTACGACTAGTCGTAGCACCAACAACATCCCGTCGAATTGTCTGCGGCTCTGCTGCTACCCTACTCACTAGTAGTCTAGTAGTTTCCTGGCTAGCAACATCCTATAAATACAAACTATTGTTTAAGAAACAGAATCAACCTAATCGGTATTTTTTGTTTAAATGTGAGTGTTACCTTAGTAAACTCGGTTAAATTTCACTTGGATTATCTTTAACTTTAATCAATTGGTGGAGGCGGAGGTGTAGGAACGACTTGTCCAGGCGTAGTTATTTCGTTTCGTTAGGAAAAGCCAGAAATTGCGTTGCAAATTTGAAGACTTCTGAGTGTTATTTCATAAAACCCTTTTGGATTGGTCGATTAGTCACACCGTGATCTCGACTAACTAATCATTGTACATAATAAATGTCTTTGTTGTCATGGTATCATTGGCATTGGGAAATCAAGTCTATTATTTTGTTTTGTTGATAGTCATTAAAAAAAACTATTAAAACTTACGCAAATTCTTCTCTACACACTGGATTTTTGCATTCTTTTTTTAAAAATTAGTCATAATTGCAATTTCTTGAGTTTGCTTAATTAAAGACAAAGCCTAAGCCTACGGCTTACTTACTTAAAACTTATTATAATTATTCGTATAGATTATAGATTTACATTAACTGTAACTATAATTTATAGTTACAGTTTAATGTAAATCTATAATCTATACGAATGCCTACTACTACTACTACTATTAAATACTACGTACAGGCCTACTTAAATTTAAATTGATTAAATTCGACTTAATTTTCAAAAATCAGTTGAATCACGGCTAGCATTCATTCGGGGAAAAGGGGGGCTGTTAACCGGTTTGGGGGGGGGTCTTCTTTATCTTACTTCTTGTAATTGTAACGACGGGAGGGATTTTCTGTCAACTGGCGAGTTTTTTTCTTTCTTTTTCCGTAAGGAGGATCCGGGCAGAAAAATTCCGGACGCAGCCAATGCGACACTTTCCATTTCTAGCAATCTTATCTTATCTGTTTCAGACGCTCCTTCTATACAGAAGATTATTGCGTCCTACGCTTATCTATGGTTTGTGTTTAGTCCTGCATTCTTATTAGAGTTTTAAATGTTGATAAAGTGTTGGCTTTCCTGGTTTCTTCAGGCAACCCATTCCACGCCCGAATCCCGGACGGGAAGAACGAAAATTTGTATGAGTTTGTTCTTGCATACGGAATAAGAAAGGTGTTTTTATCCTTATGTCTATCTGTTATCTGAGGGTTGTATTAAGTTATCTTTGTGTTGTATTTCTAAATTAGAGTTAATTGCTTTATGTATGATTACTACTTTACTCCTGGTTCTTCTATCCTCTAGTGTTTCAAGGTTTAATGATTTAACTAATGGTGTTATTCTAGTCAGTTTTGAATATTCTCCAGTAATGAATCTGGCAGCTCTTTTTTGGATTTGTTCTAGTTTATCAATATTTTCTTTGGTGGATGGGTCCATACAGAAGATGCATATTCTAGTACAGGTCTCACTAAAGTGAGATAGCATTTAAACCCGAACATTCTAATTGGATTTCATTGACAATGATTGTGTGTTTCCCACAGTAAAGGAGGAGGCTTCTTACTAATTCTGATATGTGATATGTAATTTAAAATTTCTTCAATCTTTATTACTTTGTAATTATATTCTTTAAATATAACTATTATTTATTATATTATAATAATTATCATATTTATCAAGGCTCGCAACAATCATTAGTAATCACAACTATACATTTTAATGTTTTTACTTCAAACCTGATTTGTACATGATCCTTTTACTTTTTAAAATATAAAATGCCAAATAAACAATTGTATGTCATTAGTCTTATTATGACCTAGGCCGTTTGAGCATTATTCATTGAATTATAATTATTATTTAGAACATTTATGTATGTGAAAACTAGTAAAAGTAAAATATATCTACTATCTTGATTAAAGTTAAGATTTCTCTAGCAGAAATTTCAAGTCTTTGTGTGATCTGTTACTTTTCATAGTACATTTTTATGCCCTTTAACTTCAAATTTTAAATTGTAATTTTGAATTTGCTAGGCATCCAACCGCGATGTACATGGTGCGGAAACAAATGCAAAACTTTCTGTATGAAAACAATAATTTCTCCCTGCAGGGTAACAGAGCTCCCGGATGAACGCCCTAATGGTCGGCCATAACACGGAAATTTAAACTTTTACTTTAGCGGTAGACTGTAGAATGTTTTTGCATTGACCCAAACAAACAGAGCTAAAACAAAAGATAATAAAATGGCAGGAAGAGATCTGTCTAAAACATTTGAAGAAGTAGAGTCTGAGGATTTTAGCCTTGAAACAAGTATGCCAACGGATTTTACTATTTCTCCTGATCATAGCGAAGCAGAATACAGAAACAAGAAAAAACACATCACCAAGCATTTAATTGAAAGAAAGCAATTGATACACGATATGCAACTACTCAAAATAGAAGTTTCGCAAAAGAATCTCGCCCTAGAAAATATGAAAGTTGAACACTTGCAACAAGTAGAGGAACTTGAAGAAAAACTACATGACATCACTCACCAAAAACAAATCTTACAGGTGACTGTCCAGTGAGGTCAAATCATGTCTAATTTACTTAACTTTACTGTTCTTTACACTGTTAAAAAAGAGTATACATTTTAGTTGTTTATTTAACCATTTTATTTCGGCAAGTTACCATTTAGCAATTGGGTATTTTATATTAACTTCTTTGAAAAATCTTTGCCATTTGCCATTTTGTTACTGATGCCGACATAAGCGTAGGTAGAGGGGTGCAGTGGGTACATATGAACCAAGATATAGGGACATCAACATGAGAAAAAAATGTTTAAATGGGGAGGTATACCAATTTAAAGTTTTTCCCCAGGCTCAAAATATCTGAGCTACAACTCTTCAAAAAGCTGACATTTGGCATAATATTACTAAGGGCAAATGCCTGGATGTTGAAATTGAGATAACTCAACAGCTAGAGATAGAGAGAGGCCTGCTAAAGTGTCAATATATAATGAGGAAGTCAATCAGATTTTGTGCAGCTGTTCTTGAGCTTGTAGTGATGTTGAAAGTACACATCTCACCAATATTCCCTTTAAGCCTTAAGCTGCATGGCTATATGTCTGCACAGCTATCTGACAGATGCTGTGCAGCAGTTTAGAATTACAGCACAGCACATTTTGATAAGGGTAATATAGTATCTGTGTTTGTGGGGTGTAAAATTTTGGATAAAAAATTGATGCTGTGCAACTTTGCACACGCTTTTGTCATTTGCACACAGACCGACAAACCTTAGGGGCCTCAATTTTTAGTTGATGTTTAGAAAATAGGTTATCACTCAATTTCAGATTTTTAAGAAAATCATTTTGAGCATGATGTTGAAGTGTGTATGTGTGCAGAGGTAGAAGTCTGCCCCCAACCCCCATATATGACACTAATATTCTGTATATGAAGTTAATAAAATAGGATAATGAGGAAGGGGAGGAATTTTACCATATTTATAGGGGTGGTATTTTTAGCCATCAGCAGCAATTAAATTGGGTTGTTAAAAAAATAGCTTTGCTTTTCCCAGGTGCACATAACCTGTTTAGACGACTATATGGTAGGATGGCATTCTCAGTCAACTGCAAAGTTTTTCCACAGGAAAGGTTGCAAAATAATATTGGTTCTGGCCAAGATAGTTGATTGATTGGATTTGAGGGATTGTATTTGAGGACTCGTTAATTGTTAAAAAAAAGACCATTTAACTGTCAATCATCTGTCTGAGGTATCTTTCCTACTAGCCAATACACTCGCTCATGTCATCCCATTGTGACATGAAAGGCGCTTTGTTGTTACCAGCCCTCATGTTAGCTCTCAAATGCAATTCAGGCCAACTCGGCTAATTCCAATTTAAAAAAAAACTAACATTTGAAAGCCAAACCAAGGTAAAATCAGTGATGATAAGTGAATTTTTGATATATAATAAATTTTAATAAAATGTTATATTATTTTTCAATTCTCAACATGCTGGGATTATATTTAAATTGAATGGCAATGATCATTTTTAAGATTTGACAGTTAACCGGTCCAGGTTTAACAGGACTAGTTACTAGTTATCAATCTTAGTTCTGGCTGCCTTAACCCTAGAAATGGCATGAATTCAAGTGAAACTGTAATGATATTTGTTTTTTTAACTAAAATTTTTTATCATTGTGACATTAAAAGAAATTAATTTACCACTAAAAGAGTAAAATAAGATTACATTTTGATTCTGTGACTCTGAAAAAAAGGTACGGCTTGAGTCAGAGCTGCAGATACAGTCTGAGGATGCCCGTAAGCGACAAGAGCTCATCAAAAGGGAACTGGAGGCTTTGAGAACTAGACAGCAGCTGTTGGAGGGGACTAATGAAAGATTACAGGAGAAAGCAGGAGATGTCCGGCGATCTCTTCGTGATCTAAACATATCAGAGGAGCGCTTTTATCAAATGCGAACAATTTCAGAGGAGGATTTATCACTTAGAGATTACGTTGCTGTATGTTATTCAAAATATTTTACATTAGCATTTGGCGATTTACGGTTAAGAAAGAAACTGCATGTCTAGTTTGTCATTTAATTTGATATTAATAGAATACAGTTTTCATTTAGTGTAACACATGACAAGTTATTAAAATTCCTTGAGGCAGACTTTAAAGATGAAAAACAAGCTTATTTTTCATAAAAATAGGTTTATTTGTAAATGCAAACATGAAATGATTTCCAAAAGCTATTTCTTAGACTTATTGTTCATGTACCTTTAAGATAATTAGATTCTTTTTTTTTCTTTTTTTATTGTTTGTGTGTTCAGTGAAGCGAATAAATTATATAATTATTTTCAGATGCGCCTTTTTGAAGCTACAAAGCCACTGCAAACAGAAGTCTCTCAGCTTAGGTTACACAACAAAACTTTAGAGGAAGAAGTGTCGGTCATGTCTAGAGATCTCTTGGACTTGCAAAAGGTTTGAGATGCTGTTATTTCAAATTATTTCATAAATCATTATTGTAGATATATCTTTGAATTAAAACATGCTATTGAGATGTCTTGCATTTTTTATTTAAAAGAATTTTAAAATTATTCTGCTAATGTCATTTAAAAAAAATGTTATAATTGACTTTTTGAATGTTTGTAAGGACATTTATATCATTATGTTGTTTACAAACAAAAAAAACCCACATACACCTCTTATTTTGTTTTGATAGAAATTGGAAGAGGAAAGGCAAACGCATGGAGAGTTGAGGGTTCGCTACCACAAAATTTTAACTGAGCACTCAGAAGTATCAAGTAAAGTAAAAGTGGATGATTATAAAGTTGAAAACTATGATAGAGTAAAGAGGTTTGTAATATTCATGCAATTATTTTCATCTGGTTAATTTAACTCCCTCAACCCATGACCAATGTTCCCTTTAAGCTGCATGGCTGAGCAGATATCTGACCAGCGCTGCTCAGCAGTTTAGAATTACAGCGCAACAAATTTTGTAAAATACAGTCGAACCCACTTACCTCGAGCTCGGTTAGCTCGACCACCCCACTAACACATGTTTTTTGTTGGAACCGCCAAATTCTCTGTTTGTCTTAGCATTTTTTCATCGGCTAATTTGATTTTTCTAAGTCGCCGCAACCTAATACCTCGAGCACAAAAGAGGGCCAAATTTGCAACTTAATGTTGCTTAGCTCGATCCTCCTCGGTTCGCCTAGCAATGCATTTTTAGTTCAAAATGGTGTTGACATCTCACTTTCTTCGAAACTTCCGGCTATTGTGTGATTCTATGAGATTTCAATAAAAATTACCGGATGTTATTATCTTCTTTCACTTTCGATCCACGTGTGAATTAGATGTATTCACCCGAGGTGCCCGTAAATCGGCGTTAGCGGTCTTTAATCCGTCATTGTTTCGCAGTGCATGTAGTTATATTATTATTAAACTTAATTCATTTTCTGATGCATTGATCATTTTATTTTTTAAGATAAACGAATATCTTTAGAAATGAAAATAAAGGTTTGTATCGAGAATCGACGCTGGTTTTTATATAATTAAATAAAAAATTAATTTTTAAAAAAAGTTTGTTGTTGCTTTGTTAACCGTAAGATACGTGACTGTGACACTAACACGCGCGTGACGATGAAATCAAATCATTTTCTTAATATTCCAGTACATGTATATAATATTATTAATTTACACGTCATCACTTTTGTAGGTCGAAATCTGATAAGGAATGATTTTAAAAAAAATTCGCTTAGACTTAGTCTTAGTTGCCGGCCGAGGTCTAACACTAACACACAGCCCACAGCGTGCTGTGATCAACGGTCAACGCCGCAATAGTTTTATTTATATTATTACAAGACTGAGGAAATTCGAGAGCGTTCTGATAGTAACAGATACCCTGCACGTCAAAAGCATTAAACTTAAAATTACCATATTGATATGTTTATTTTTATTTATTCGCTGATTCGACGGATGCAAACGCTAGCGACTTTGACATGGGACTAGGCGAGGCGTAAACTATGACCTTTTAGCGCATGCGCAGCCAATTATAAACTGGTAACTTATTTTTAATTACATGTAAATTGAATCGAAACATTACAGAGACGTAATCAAAGTCCTTTACTTATTATATATACTAATCGGGAATTTATATATATATATTTAATTCCCGATTAGTCATAACTTTTCCCGACTTTCAAGGCCGAGAATTTTTTTTTAAAGAATTCCCGACTTTTTCCCGTTGCCTGAGGGGAACCATAGTTATATTTAAATTTTTAACGGTCCTTAAAAACGAACGGTCATTACAACCTTAGGAAAGAGTGAAGAAATATTAGGGTTCCGATACGATTCCGATTAATCGTCCCATCACTAATTAACGCTAACTAATTAATCATGTACATAAAGAAATTTCAAGCACATGTTAATATTTTGCCGCCATATTGGTTTTCGTTTTAACTCGATCACCGGTTATCTCGACGCCATTTTTCATACCCCAATGCCGTCGACTTAAGCGGTTTCGACTGTATTGCACAAAAAAATTGATGTGCAACTTTGCACACAAGTTTTTTCACTTTGCACACAGACCAACAAACCTTAGTGGAGCATTGTCCATGACATCTGATAAACATTTGGTAAAGGTGAACACATTTGATCAACATTTGACAACAGTGATTCTCATACCCATGACACTTGGCACTCACTTAATCATAACTTTTTCTCAGGGCAACAAAAAAATTATTAAATTATCATGCAAACAATTAAAAAATTTAAGCTGCTGAAATATTAGTAAAAAAGGTATTAATTTGTTATTTTATAATACAGTCGAAACCGCTTAAGTCGACGGCGTTGGGGTATGGAAAATTGGCGTCGAGATAACCGATGATCGAGTTAAAACGAAAACCAATATGGCGGCAAAATATTAACATGTGCTTGAAATTTCTTTATGTACATGATTAATTAGTTAGCGTTAATTAGTGATGAGATGATTAATCGGAATCGTACTGGAACCCTAATATTTCTTCACTCTTTCCTAAGGTTGTAATGACCGTTCGTTTTTAAGGACCGTTTAAAATTTAAATATAACCATGGTTCCCACTCAGGAAAACGGGAAAAAGTCGGGAATTCTTAAAAATAAATTCTCGGCCTTGAAAGTCGGGAAAAGTTATGACTAATCAGGAATTTATATATATATATATATATACACATATATATATATTTATGCCGAAGTAAAGGACTTTGATTACGTCTCTGTCATGTTTCGATTCCATTTAATGAAAAAATAAGTTACCAGTTTATAATTGTCTGCGCATGCGCTAAAAGGTCAAAGTTTACACTTCGCCGTGTCACAGTCGCGTTTGCCGTTGTATCAGCGAATTTAAAATACAAATAAACAAATCAATATGGTTATTTTAAGTTTAATGCTTTTGACGTGAAGGATATCTGTTACTTAACTATCAGAACGTTCTCGAATTTGCTCAGCCAATCAAACTTGTAATATAAATAAAACTATTGTGGCCTTGACCGTTGATCACAGTACGCTGTGGGCTGTGTGTACTGTGTTAAGTGTGTTAGACCTCGGCCGGCAAATAAGTCTAAGCGAATGTTTTAAAAAATCATTCCTTATCAGAAATGATTTCATTTCATCGTCACGCGCGTGTTAGTGTCACAGTCACGTATCTTACTGGTAACAAAGCAACAACAACAAACTTTTAAAATAATAATAATTTTTTATTTAATTATATTATATAAAAACCACCGTCGATTCTCGATACAAACCTTTATTTTCATTTCTAAAGATATTCGTTTATCTTTAAAAATAAAATGATTAATGCATCAGAAAATGAATTAAGTTTAATAATAATATAACATGCACTGCGAAATAATGACGATTCACGACCTCTAACGCGATTGTCCAGTATCTCGGGTGAATACATACTCCATGGATACACGTCGAATTATAATTCACACACGCAAAACATCCGGTAAATTTTATTGAAATCTCGTAGAATCACACAATAGCCGGAAGTCTCGAAGAAAAGCGAGATGTCAACACTGTTTTGAACTAAAAATGACAGAGTGCATTGCTAGGCCAACCGACGAGGATCGAGCTAACCAAGTTAAGTTGCAAATTTGGCCCTCTTTTGTGCTCGAGGTACTAGGTTTCGGCGACTTAGAGAAATTGAATTAGCCGATGAAAAAATGCTAAGACAAACAGAGAATTTGGCGGTTCCAATAAAAAACGTCGAGTTAGTAGGGTGGTCGAGCTAACCGAGCTCGAGGTAAGTGGGTTCGACTGTAGTTTCATTTTTTTTTCCCAGTGTAAAGTGTTAAAAAAACTTTTTTTCATTTATTGTTTACAGTGAGAGAGATGGACTCGAACATGACCACATGGATGCAACGCGACAGCTCATAGCACTGGAGGCTGCCTACAACAATATCCAGAAAGAGAGAGATGAGCTTAGCAGAGAAGTATTAATAAAATAATTAACAATATTACTAATACATTATATTATTTAAAAGTAATGGAGGCGATGACCAGTTTATACTAATAAAATATATCTTATGAAAAATGCCTAAATTTTGTCGAAAACTAACCATTAGTTAATAAATTCTACAAGTTTTGAGGAGTATATTATTCAGCTTTAAATTTTTTGAATAATGGATGAAAGCAAGTAAGTTTAGTGTTTATATAATTCATAGCTTTAAAAATATTGTTGATTTCTTTGCGCAGCTATCATCATCCAAACAGACGATTGCTCTGTTAAAGCAAGACAAGGATTACTTGACGAGACAACATTCTGACATCAGTAACAAGTTGACTTATGGTGAGGAAAGGTTGGCGCAGCTCACCCGTCAGCTGGAAGATGCTAAGTTGGCCAGGGAAGAAATGTATGAGAAATATGTGGCCTCCAGGTGAGTATCAAAGCCTGTTTTCACTGACTTCATCCTCACTGGTTGACCCAGGATCTTTCAATCTTTGGTCAATGTTCACCCAAATCTCGTCTAATCTTCCCAGTATAGATTCAGTTATCATGTTTGCCTCCTCATCCTGCACGCACTCTCAGTCCTAGGAGCTTCCCTTCTACCCCACACCACTTCTCCCCCACTCTTAACCTATACTTTATGGCCCTACATTGTGATTTTTAAGAGCAAATAAATGAAGATTTTTTAAATCAATATTAATTCCATTTAGTGGATAATTAATTTGGAACCTTAAAACCATAGAAAAGTTATTCTTTAATATAAAACTAGTTGGTTATGTTTTTCAAATTTTGCAAGAGACAATAGCAATCTTATAACTTTGGAGAAAAAAAACCTTAAATTTGACAGAAAATATGCTTTCCACCAATATCATTTTACAGATAACCTTGATGCGTTTCAAAAGAAATAAGATGTATGGATTTAAAGAATAACAATGTGCTATTGTTCTCTCACTTTAGTGTATTAAATAAAAATGAATGAATTCTGTTCAGAATTTTCAATTGCTGTGATCATGAATAATGAAAAATTCCAAGAAACCAGAAAAATTAAGTTTTGTACTTCCACAACTAATATAACATACATAACGATTTTTTTTTCCTTTATTAAAATAATTGAAATTTTATGAAACTACAGTTTTATTATTTTTTTAAAACTGAAAATAAATCAAGCTATAATTTTCACGTACACATTAAAAAAAAATTTTCATTAGATTTGGAAAAGGTTAAACTATTCCCATTATCAAATTAACCTGTGGTAGCTTGTTTTGTTTGGTACAGAGATCAGTACAAATCAGACTATGAGAACAAGTTGAAGGAAGAACTGGAACAAATTAGGGTGAGAACAAATGGGGAAATAGACAGGCTGAGGACATCAACCAGGGAAATGTTTGAGAGAGAAAATAGGTAAAACATGAATTGTATTGCAAAAGTTCTATCATATTAAAAAATAAATTTTAATGATTAAATTTAAAATCTCAAATACTTCAAATTTATATTTGTTATGTACAGATGAACTTGCTCTAATTTTATTAATTTTTAAAGATTTTTAACTAATTTAGACTTTGATAAATATTTTTAGACATAATTTCTGCAATAAATGTTTAGCGACCAGACACTTTATCATACTCCATATAAAAGTTTTATCTCCATTATTCCTTTTTTAGAAATCTTCGTGAGGCTAGAGACCTGGCAATATCTGAGCGAGATAGAGCACAAGCCAACGAGAGGGAAATGAACACTAAATGTGAACAGCTTTTATCAGAGTAAGCCATTTAGATTTTAGCTTTAGCCGTCAAAATTTTAATGATATCACTCAGTACAAAACTCAATATTTTAGTACAGAAAGTACCCGTTGAGGGTCGGGACTCCGAAGCAACCGTTTTGTCTCCCTCATTTAACTAGCAACGCCATTGAGCGGTGCCGGTTTAGGGCCAGGAGCTCCAGTACGGAATAGCAAAAGGTACCGCAAAGAACGCAGCGGACGCCAGGTCTGAGTAAACCTTCCAGTAGGGGTCACACCCTAGGTAGGTCATTGATAATTCCCCGCTTAGCGGCGGTCCTAACCATGGAGACTCGTGTGCTTTGACCGGGTGGCGCCAAAGTGGTAGCGGGTCAAAGTAGGGAATTCCACCCCTCCTTCTGAGGTCAATTTAGTGGGAGGCATTTTGGGGGCCAGAGATAGCTGAGAGGGTCTTCCGGGAAGACCCATGAAGAGCACTAGGCTCGGGGCTAATGAATTTCTTCCACGTGTAGGTTATTGAGTGCAGAAATTTAATTATTGAAACAAGCAGTGCAAGAAAAGATTTGTATTTATTGATCCATATAAATTTTGTTTTAAAAAAAATTACATTGTGAAATTTCAGTGTCATGAAAATGAGTTGTCTGACTGGTTGTTCTTTACTTGTGGAAAATGAGTTGACTTTTTTAACTATCCATTCCTGAGTTTTTAAGTCTTTTGATAAAAAAATCATTTCATTGTCTTTGTGTCCCAAGTAACTTTGACATAATGAAAACTTGAAGGCATCGCATCTGTAATGACAAAAGTAAATTTAAAACAAAACAGGTTCCGCCAACATCAAGCAAGTTCAGAGAGTAGAATGTCTGATCTACAAAATGAGCTAAAGATAAAAATGTTTGAAAGTGAAAGGTCTCAAATGATTCATGGAGAGACTTTGAAAAATTTGGGACAAGCAGAAATGGAAATTGAAAAGCTGCAGAAAAAGTTGGAGGTAAGTTGCTAGTAAATACCTCCCCTGTACCTTTTAGGAATAGTCAAAGTTAACAATTAAGCTTTTAATTTCAAACAGATGTTCATTTCCTATTATGTATTGTGTGTTTAAAAAAGTAATTTAACCAAAACCATTTTTAACTGTGCTTCTAAAAAAAATAATTCAACCCAGATTTTTGTTGATTCACTATTTATACAGTTAGAGTAAAAAGTTAAAACTTTTGCGGAATTTCGAGGGAGAAAAAAAAATTTCTTGAAATTTTGAAGTAGAATAAGTATAGTTTTTATAATTTATTTTTTTCCATCAAATTAGATAAAAGTATATTACACAAATGACAAAAATGATTAAAAAAACACAAATCACTAAATTACTTTTGAAAATATCTGAACAATGATATTGATGACTTTCATTAAAAGAATATTTTTTCTTCTTCAAATGTTTCAAAATTTAAAATTAATTTTTTATATATTTTTAAGTCATTTAAATAGCAATAAAATTTTAAACCCCTTTTTTGTTTCATTATAAGATGAGAATTGTTTATTAGCAGTAACAAAAATTAGAATTTCCATTTACAAGTACTAATGATTTAGGCTGAAAAAAATAAATTTAACCTGCTAAACAAATTTAAAATGAGAACATTGAAAACTTTTAAATAAAATATTTTCATGTTATTGTTGCGATTGTTTTGTGACAGGTCTTGATGTTATTGTTTTGTGACAGGTCTTGATGTTATTGTTTTGTGACAGGTCTTGATGTTATTGTTTTGTGACAGGTCTTGATGTTATTGTTTTGTGACAGGTCTTGATGTTATTGTTTTGTGACAGGTCCTGACAAAGGAGTATTACACACTTCAAACTTCCTCTGAAAAGCGGGTCGTTGAGCTGGAATCAACAGTTTCAGAGAAGAAGGTCAAACTTGAGGCCTACGAGAAGTTGGAGCAAGACCTGGATGCTGTCATCATGCAGGCAGCAGAAGGTAATGAAACACTAGCAGACGCCTGGTCAGGTTATTGGACGGCACAGATTATATCTAATGAGGAGCCATATATTGGAGAGATGAACTTATTCCAGTTCATTTGAATTTCAAAATTTGTTTGTATTAAGAAATGTTTAATTTGTATATAAAGAAAAGTTCAAACTTGTATATTCAAGAAAAGTTTTCAGGCATCTAAATGTTTTGATTTTAATTGTGTTTTTGAGATACTGTAGATGCAAAATAATTTGGTGAAGTTTGTGATGATAGAAGAAAATGTTGAGAGGATATCTAGATTATTTTAAAACCATCTATTGCTCCATACAGTTGAGGATGAAAAAGATGCAGAGAAAGTTTTATTTTCATATGGGTATGGAGCTAATGTTGCCAGCACAGCGAAACGCCGCATGCAGCAGAGGTAAGAACTGGTTTAACACTGGGTGAGGACTGGTTTAACACTGGGTGAGGACTGGTTTAACACTGGGTGACGACAGGCTTAAAACTGGGTGACGACAGGCTTAACACTGTTTGATGTTACTACGTTACAAAATGTATTTAGGTCAGTCAGAATAATTTCATTTTGTATGAAATATGACATTTTATTTTATGACAACTTGGGCACATCAGTTTGATACCTTTATTTCAGTGTTCACCTTGCAAGGAGAGTCTTACAGTTAGAAAAGACAAATTCAGCCTTAAAGAAGGAAATTCTAGAGTATAAAAATGCAGTAAACTCTCTAACTAAACAGGTGAGTTTAAGAGGGCATGTCAGGTATTTTCACAACAGAGAAAAGTGTTGAATCACATGTGTATCTGGCAGTGGCGTCACTAGGATTGGTGTCACCAAGTGTGGTAACTCATGGTGTTACCCCCTCATGACTTACCCCATAGACCTGCTCCAGTCTGACAATGCCAAATAACAGGAACATCGAGAATTTTACGTTTTGGTGTCACCCCTTGTGATGGTGTCATCCGATGCAGTCCGCACCACCAGCAACCCCCCCTAGTGATGCCTTTGGTATCTGGGCAACCAAATAATTATATAAAATAATTTATGATTCTTCTTTGTTGAAGACCATAAAAATCTCAGCTGGTTAGAAGTTGTTTCAAAAGTTTCAATAATTTTTTTTTAAAAAGTCAAGATAGTTGATTTTGTCATCATATATTGAAAGTTTACTTTTATTACCATCAATGAACTCAATGTGTGGATTATAAGACTTAATAATCAGTGGTGTGGCGTCAATAGAATTACATTCAATAATGAAATATTTGTCAGTCTTCCTTGAGCCCTTGATCTGTCAATTTTGTTCAGGTGGAGAGCACTAATGCCTTGTTGGATCAGACTCAACAGCCGTACAGCTACTTAATTCAGTCCATCAAAGTACGAGATGACCAGCTCCACCAGCAGTCGTCCACCATACAGTTGTTGGAGGATGATCTAAGGTAACAGTTACAGCAAAATTTACTTCTTCATCCTACTCAAACCCGTAAAATCATTGCTCTTATGTGACCTATTAGTGGTACTTTTTAAGTGACCTATTAGTGGTACTTTGTATGTGAATCCAGCTAAAAGGCAGATGACAATTATCAAGTCATACATTAAATAATCTTCTGATACATTAAAATGAAAATTATTTTTAATGATGATGATGAGTATTTTATATGTGAATAATTGTATAGTTTTAATCACCAATCCATAAAATTGAATTTTATTTGAAAAATTGATGAGCCCATAATAATTAAATTCAAATGAAACTAAAAGCTTTTCAAATAAATGGATTGGGTGCATATTGAACTTGTATCATGGAGAGGACTGTTGAATATCACCAGTCTTTTTTGCACATGTCAACTATTTGAAACCATTAAACACTTACTTAAACATTTTGTCTCACAAAAACACAAGTTTTCAGAAAGAAGATAGAAACAGCAGTAAGAAGCAAATACATTTCTCATGAGTTATTTTACCATTCAATCCAACATACATTATTCATTGGAGATCAAATGAAAATTTTGTAAACAACTGAATAAAGCGGCATTGACACTACAGACAACAGCAGATAATCGTGACCGTCATTGGGTTTATAAAATATATATTATTATAGTATATTGGAATTCTAAGATTTATCCTGGCTTAGTAAAAACAAATGTCTCATATAATCCTAAAAGAGTTATTTGTCATTTCATCGACAGGAAACTGGAAAAGGAGAGAGAGGATTTAGTTCGCACCCACAATCAAATGAGTTTAGATTTAGAACGTCTACTCAACCAAAAAGAAGTAACATGAATTGTTTTCAATGATTTTCTTTATTTATACTTAGCTTTCATGGAGATGAAATATACTATTTCACTGATTTAATGTCAAATTTTTTTTAATGGTTTAAGTCCTAAATTTTTCATAAAAACTGTGATATTATATTTTATTTATCTCTTTATATTGTATTGATCCATCTATTTATAATGTATTTATTAGGGGTCTACTGATATGCATTTTTTCCGATATTGCCAATACCAATATTTTTTTTTGGCCGATATGAGTATTTGTTAAATATAGATTTAGATTAATTTATTATTTTTACAAACTACTTTAACTCAAACAATATTATAGGACATGGCACGCTGTATCGCGCCTGTACATATTAATAGACTCTTTTGGTTCTTTCAATACCGATATTAATTTTTTGAGATATTTATAAATCTAAATGATAATTTTTTTCAGAACATTTTTTGTCAAAATGTCACTTATTGAGAAGTATTGGTGACGTCAATATCGGGACCTATACATGCAACGGATACAGATATTGCTGATACCCTGATATCGGTGTCGATATATCGGCTAGCCGATACTAGGTAGACCCCTAGTATTTATCCATCTAATTATATTGTATTTATTCATCTATTTATACTGTATTTATCCATCCACGCAGGAGATGGCCATAATGAAGAAGGTTGTCATGAGCATGTCAGAACGTAAATTTGACAAGACAAAAGCCAGAGATCTGTTTGAACCCAGCAAGTCTGCCCCAGGGCCACACAAGTTTCACAGCGACTTTGAACTGAATGATGATGTCAATGTAGTAAAACCTGGCTCATTGCATTTGGTGAGTCAACTTTTTTTCTGGGTTGTTTCTTTGCAGAGGCAGATCCAAGTTTCAAGTAGTTCATAAATGATTTCTTTAACTCAAGTCTTTTGTTTTTGGTTAAGTTATAAAAACATTTTATGTTAAAAATACATTAGATATAGTGGGTAATACTGAACATGATGATGTTGATGTTCAAATTAAACAGTTTGACCTTAGTGACTCCAATATTGATACTGATATCTGATATTTGTGGTCAGGTATTTTTTTGCAGATAGTGGCTCTAAACATGAGGCTAGGCTGTTTATGGATGTAATTTATGCAAGTTAGATCTTGTAAATGAAAATTTATCTCAAAATCTCTTGAAAACTTAATGAAAACTTCTGTCACCAGCACTTCAAGTCAAATATAAACATTTCTTTCATTGTTCTTTTTAGTGTTTTTTCTTTAAATTTTATGTAATATTAAACCGAATCCATATTTCTTTCATTTTTCTAAAAATTGACTTTAATTGGTTTAATAGTTTATTTTTTGGGGTGAATTAAAAAAAATATGTATGGTTCATATTTTCTGAATTTTGCTCCTTTTCTCAAGGGAAGATTGTGTGTGGTTCAGTATTTGCTAAGTTCAATATGGTTAACTGTTTGTAATTTTTTAGTAGAAAAAAAAATTAATTAATTTTTGTTTCTGTTTTGTTGTTTTAGAGTAAACCCCGATCACCTCAGAGGCCAAGGCAAGAAAAGAAGGGAAACACCAAGTTCTCCAAGGTTTATGGTGTAGCTAAATCCTGAGTGAAATAAATTTACTTAGGATTATTTCGAACATATTTAAGAAGGAAAAAACTTAATGCAACGCAAAACAAAAGCTTTGTGTTTGCGCTGGACCATTGGGGGCTCTTTTATTTATAGAACTGATGACCACTATTTCAAGAGGTGACATTGAAGGTTTGCTCAACTTTCAATGCTAATGCTGAAATTTAGATGTTTATTAACATAATTTGCTTTCAATTAAAAAAATTAATCATATGTATATGTGTAAATTTAATAAATTTGTGGTATTTAAAATAAGAAAATAAGTTGACATAGTCTTTTAAAGTTATAAATTAGACAAGTGTAAAAATGCCAAGTGAAGAAACGCCATTTTAAAATTTTCAATAAGAGGAGCAGTACATATACTTTTTGCCAAAGGGTTTTTAATAATTTTCTTTAATTGTTTGAAGTCATTTCTGTTAAACCATCAATACTATTGTCATTGAATGGCAGCAATGCTTTTTTATAATACAGCAAGCAACAATGTCTCTCTGTAGTAACATCCCTTCTATTTTTGGTCATCTCCATATGCTGGGGACAGTTTACTGATGTGATAAATGTTCATTTGTTGTGAAAGGGTGAACCAAAAAAGTAACTTGACAATTGTACAAACTTGAACACATAAACATTTAGTTTTTTAACTGATTTTACATTTGTGGATAAAAATAATTGGAAAGTCTGAAAGTGGAAAGAGTGAAGCTCTATTTGAGTGATGTGCTTCACGAAACAGTTTACAATTTTTGTGAAGAGTGAATCTTACATTTTAATATTGTCATATATAAACTTTTTTTCTTGTAAAGAATGAATGTAACTATTAGTTTTCCTATATTTATATATCAATTAAGTGCCAAAAATATAATTTAAATAAAGGGTATCTACATAAACTTAACATGTTATTTTACCTGAAATATTCCCCCATAATTTATCTTGATTTTTCTGATGGTTACATTGGTTCACCCTGTTTATTTATGAATTCAAATGACAATATAATCTATGGTCCTATGATCGTCTCTGCTTAGGAAGCTGTATGTAACTTGACTTGCAAAAAAAAATTATTCATTGTTGAAAAAAACTTTGACTTACTTAAAAATATATACAAACAATATGAAGAAGAAAATCTTTCTTGAATGTTTTTTTATTTTTACAAAATGAATTATTAGGTCATAAGAGAACATATGGAGCAGGACAAAAGGCTGAGTGAGCATGAATATATTTCATTGGAAAGGAAGGCATCAATACAATGCTATCCATTTGTTGAAATCACAGTTACAAATTATGAGTGATATAGTGTGAGAAGCCATAGTAGAATTATAATGAAACTTCAAGTCCATTTGTTGGGTACAGGAAATGTTAATATTCTGTTTATTATGCACACATATTCTAGAGACTCCATATTACATTGTGGTTATGCCCCCAAACATGGTATGTTATATTACTATTAAGTAGTTATTGTAGTTATCTACAGTTTATAGGTAATGTGTGTCTTGATAAGAGGAAAGAAATATAAGAATTTACATTGACGATACTTTCATAACCATTTTAGAAGGTAAAAGGTTTGAAACAACAACTAGTTAAAGTTAATTAAAATTTGGATTTCTACACTTGGGGCTTTCACAAAAATTAAAGTGATGGCTGATACAAGCTATTAATTATAAAGTTTCAATTTTGAAAATTTCTGACAATTTATCTGTTTTTAGTTGCGCATCATCATGGAAATATTGTTAATATATTGGTGGGAGAGAGCATTAAGAAATCTATGTTTGATAATTTACCATCACCTTAATTATATCTTTGAATTAATAAACTATCATATTATTTTACCTTAACTAAAATAAAAACTAATAAAAAAGGAACTTTATAGTGGAATAAACAAAATGTAACAAGCCTATATAATTAAATGACTGAACCCTTATACAACTTAATAAACACAATATGTATTACCCACTTAAAGACAGTCTTTGTACAAAGATCTTGCTACACTCAGTAGTTTACTAAATAAAAAAATATGTAAGGATACATTTAACATAACTTTACATTTTTAAAATTAAAACTGTTCTGTAATATGTATAACGCTTTTTATTTTAGTCTGTGTAAGCTTTAAGCAGTGTAATATAAATACAAATCACTTTTCACCTTATTTAGAATCATTTAGAGTGCAATAAATATTCCAAATATCACAATCAAAAGGTTTACTGGTGTCAGCTAAGAGTTAATAGCCTTCATTTTAAAATAAATACATTATTTTACATTCAGCACAGGTAAATTTATAAATGCATTGGGATACACGTATTTAGTAAGTACAGTAGTATAAATATTTTTACAAGAAATTATGTATAAAATGATTAAGGACTATTTTGGCTATTGTCTTGTATAGAGAAATAATAAGAATTATGATAGTAAGTAAAACAACATAATTTGAATACAGTCCACCGTTAAATAAATATTATGGTACAAATAATATAGCTTTAACTTTAACCACACACCAGAATAATAGTAACAACAAGATATTATTTATCATTTAAGTGGGATCTCTTGCATTGTCAAATATAACTATGTGAAATTTACTTAATATGTTAATAGAAAAAAAATTTAGCATCACAAAGAATGTGTATGAACTCTAGAAAAAAAAAGACTAACCATTTTAAAGAGAAAATAAATTGTAGTTTAGTTTATTTTTAATTTGCTGTGAAAATTCAAATTTTTAATGAAAACAAAAATCATTACTAGTGTTTAGTTCAAGATGGCCAATGGGAATGATACATAAATTAGTGGATAATATTCTAAATCTGCATATTTTGAAGGACACATTTTTAAAAATTGACAAACACATTAAAAAATATTTAGCAGCTAATAGAAACTAATTAGAATATCTGTATAACTATATGTGTTGTAACTATGTCATATGGCATGAGATTTAAGTCTATCTTAGATTAGAGCCTTATTTACTGAATGCCATTCTCTTCAGCGTTGTACTGAACTGATCTGATCAAGATCTTACAAGTTTGAACTGGATCGGAGAAATCAAAGAGTCAGGAAATAAAGAATATTGTTTCAGTTTAAAACAAATAAAAAACAAGATATATATATCTAAAACACATCCTAAAGTTGGTATGGTCATTTTAGGTAAATAAATTTAGTCACCGTCCCTTAACTCGGTAACGGTTCAAATGCATGTCATCAATTTAAAGAGGATTCTGGAACTATTTTCTCAAAAGTTGTTCTTATGGTTTCGAACTAAAGTTTACAGCTATGATATTATCTGTTAACACAGTCACTCTTCTATACAGAAGGTTATTGCGTCTTGATATGTTGAAGCATGGATCCAAGGCCATGGGGGAAATTACTCCTCATCCAATCTGCCTTACTTTGCTAATAATTACAGACCATCCACTTGAACCACTTGCCGTTATTTTATGATGTCTGATATTATGGGTCATCATTTATGTCATTTTTAATTTACTTAATATCACTCTTTATTTACAATTGTTGACCACTATCACATAATCCAGAACATAAATAGATGATGTCATCTTGATTTGCGGTTATGAGAAATCTTATTTTAATATCTGAAATGCTGAGGTGAAGGGGGGCCCTTCACCTCAGCATTTCAGAGATTAAAATAAGATTTCATCTTAATTCCTATTCTATAGAAAATCCTATTTATCCTAACAACTAAAGCATTTCAACCTTTACCAATTCAATATCGATAAGAGTTAGATAAACATTCGTTAAAAAAAGGTAACAGCTTGTTAAATCTAATTCATCAGCAGTTGTGTCTTCTTTGAAAAAGCATACAAAAATTCTTTGGAAGACATTTGCTTAAATTTTTGATTTAGTTTCATTAAGTAGTTATTTTAAATATATCACCGTAAATATATCAACAATCAGACAGGTCAATTCGAAAAATTCAATGAACAAGCAAGTCAGAGTTGCACAAATCACAAACTGACAAGGGTTTTATGCTACACCTTAGGAATGGCAACTCTTGACAGCTAGCTAACAGGGTCTTCGAGTCTACAATGCTACAATTATAAATAATGTCAGAGACTACTGACAGCATATAGCTGCTGTTCTAACAATAAGTATCAAATTTTTAAATAAGACACCGACAAACAAGATTTTACATGTAAAAAATAGTAACAATTTAAATCTGAACAGTAATAGGTTGGTCCCAGAATTGTTTTAACATCATTAAAAAAAGGTATTTTTGGGTGCATGATACATACAAAAAAAAAGTTATGAACATATATGAAAATATAAGCACCTTGGACAAATTAAGAATCTTCTTTCAGAACCAAGGGAAGTAATATCTACCATTTTTTTCCACCTGTCACCCAAAAAATGTCTGATATAATCCCACTTAGTGTACAATGTACTGAAAGATTTGTTATTTTGTGAGATCTGATAAGATTTACATCATCAAAAGTGATTGTCATTTTTCCCTTGACACTTAATGGTTCAATTCAAACATGAAAATAAAATATTTAAAAAAAATAATCAAATTTTGTTGATCAATCAAAATAAACACAATAGATGTCTTATTTTCAGCCCAGAGACTGAGGCAATGATTCTGTAAATTTATGACAAATGTAAGTCACATTAGACATAAACCACGTGGGTGATGTCAGTCATGAGCATCCAGATTTGAATCAAATTTTGGACCTAAAACTTGGTTTCATAATGTGTTACCTCAGTCCTAAACATTTTTTAACAAACAGAAAATTTTTGTTACATGTGTTAACACCGACTTGACATTTTAAAATCATATCAATTAATTTTCAACAATTTTTTTTAATAATGTCACATTTTAATCAGCTACTAGGAACAACTTTCAAATATTTCTTTAAAAAAAAATTATTCGATTGGTTTCTTAATTCATGTTATGAAGAAAAAATGAAATTTAAAAAACTTCAAATATTTACTTGATGAATTTATAAGAATTCCACTGGCCCATTAGTCAAAATAGCATTTCACGTTAATATGGTCAGTATAATTCATATTTGATTATATGCTTCAGGCCAATGTTCAAGCAGTACTTCCAAACATCCATTTGATTATATGCTTGAGGCCAATGTTCAAGCAGTACATTGTACTTCCAAACATCCATTTGATTATATGCTTGAGGCCAATGTTCAAGCAGTACTTTGTACTTCCAAACATCCATTTGATTATATGCTTGAGGCCAATGTTCAAGCAGTACTTCCAAACATCCATTTGATTATATGCTTGAGGCCAATGTTCAAGCAGTACATTGTACTTCCAAACATCCACACAAAAAAATTGGAGGAATCTTAAATAACATTCATCAATTTGAGCAAGTCTTAACATGAAGCACCCAGGCATTTAATGAACGATAGCAATCTCCATAAACACTTGTAGTTGTAGAGAGTTGTCTGTCTTGAGAGTGGTTCATGAACCTGATTTGATCTCCCTGATGGTTGTTAACAAAGAACGTAAGAGCCCGGCCAGGTTTGTGGCTTGCCGCATGAGGTACTTCATGTCAGGGTCATCGATGGGCTTGCCGACCGCTGCGTTGGCCGACATCACGGTTGACTTGAAGGCATTAGCGGCCTTGATGAGTTGAAAGCCGAGGCTGTGCGCCAGGTCAGATGACTTGACCAACAACATAGTGGCCTGGCCATGGAGGAACAGACAGGCGAGTGTGTGGATGGCCGACTCCAGCTGGGCCACCATCTTTTCTCTGCTGCTGTTGGCGCTGCTGACCACTAGCTTGGCCTGATGGATGAACTGGTTGGTCTGAGCCAGGAGTTCTGAGACGCACATGGACAGCTGACCTGGGTTTTTGTCAATACGAGATGTTCTTATAGAGTCCATGGTCAGCTTGAGGTCCTCCAGCAGTCTCTCCACGTCCCTGCTGGCCAAATCCTCGTGGTCACTGACTGTGTATCTGTGGGTCAGGACTTGTTTGATGGCTTTACTCACCCCATCGCTGACCACATCGTAACTTGGGTCATTTTTAGATGTGGAAGGGAGATCTGGAGGTGTGAAACCTCTAGCTGACTCAGGGGGAGGGGGAGGCAGTGGTGCCCCAGCCTGTTTAGCATGTATGCTCCCACTACTGACTGAATGTTGCAACAAGACGCTGTCATTACCAGTTACAGGGGAACGTGAACCACTCTGCCTTGGTATTGGTGAAGGGGAGTTGTCTCTGGAATAATCCTCAGGAATCTCAATGAACTCTCTAGAGTCTGGAGAGTCAGAGTCAGTGACCCAGTTGAAGGGGCTTTGGGAGAGTCTGTTTGTGTTGAGGTCAAGGTCATGGCCAGGTGAGTTACCTGCTTCCTGCCAATGTTTGTCCTCTGAGAGTCTGTCCTGGGTCCTGTTATAGCCACCAGCGGGCGAGTGACCGGTCAAGGATGAATCATGTCCTTGTTCTCGTGATGAGCCAACTCCAGCATCCAAACTTTGACGGAGAGAATCAAAGTTTGAGAATGACTGGTAGTTATCCTCTGCAGTGTACCTGGCCAAACTGTTGCTGGTCATGGAGACGGGTCGCCACATTTTAATGGTGGCGTACGGGTTCGCCTGCAATTTTTCTCTCATTTGACCCATCGCGATGTCATCTTTTGTTTTATGTGATCCCTGCTTTTTTTGGCTGGAGGATTTTCCTTGTTTTCCTGACTTGCCAGATTGTCCCATAATGACATTGTCTGTCCCATGGGAATTCGGAAGTGCTTTTAGGGGCCCAAGCTTTTTTGATTTTGACTGTAAGGGAAAAAAAGGTAAAATGAAATTTATATACAAGGGCACGTCATTAATGAACTGTAAATTTAATGGATATAAGTGACAAAGTTAATCATAGAAATATGTTTTTCTATTAGTAACAAGCTAAAGCGTGACAAACAATGGTGGTGGCAATGTGTAAACTTTCATCCCATGAACTATACGAGTACATGTATTTACTTGACAAAACATTCAAATGTAACCCATTTATAAGAATCCAAATTAGTGTTGATTCTCCTACCTGCTTTATGTTGCTTCAAACTTATTTCATTCCCCTAAACTACATTAAAAAGTTCATAGTCTCGCATTCTCTTACAAAAAATTTATTGTCATATTTAAATTGATACTTTTTCAGCACAACAGAGTAAAATATTATGCTCCAAACTTATTACTGTGTTTTTAGTCTTCTGTAGCAATCAAGAATAGTTTTATTTCCCCGGCCTTTGAACTTACCGTTACTCAATACTTTCTTTCATACCTACAGCATTCAAGATAATGAATTTGAAATAGAAAACTAGGTAAGATGTAGTTTTGAGTACAAGAACATGGCAGCACTAAGCTAGACAATCATACACTGTTTAATGTCAACCACATAATGATTCAGTAAGACTGTATGATTTCATAGAGTTTGTCAGGATCCAGAACCAATAATTAAACAATGCTTTTCAGCAGCCTGGAATACACTGTACCTACAACAAGATATCAGTGGTGCACAAATTATTTTTTTGTTCAAATGAACTGAATTAACACAGCACATAATTATCATGATAAATATACTTTATTCTATTTTTTAATAAAAAAGGTAACAATTTTTAAATTTGTAGAAACTGATGTTGAAATATTAAAACTTTTAGTCTTTGAGTAAATTATCAATACTATGATTGGTTTAAATTAAATTGAAAAGAAAACCCATAGTGGGATTCTGTCAGTTAAGTACATATAATTTAAATTCCATATCTAATGTTTTACTTTTTCTTTTAAAATTTTTAAAGAATTATAGATCAACAATATCGACTGGGGACCATGCATGACACTGACCATATTGTAGTCTATGGTCATCCGTGAGACTGGCCATGTTTTGTATAGACCATTGGAAGGCTAGGACAGCAAGGGTTAATATTTCTAACTATGGTCAAAGCACGGGGGGGGGCGTAGGGGGCTGTAACATGCATTAAGTTTACAAGAAACATTTTTAGCAAACACACAAACGAATTCATAAGCATGAAGTTAAACTTCTCTAAAGACACTTCAGTTTGTAAAGCTCAGTAGCCTCCCCTGTTGGTCAATAGTTTACACTGAGATTATGTTTAATGCAACAAACACAAAAATGCCTTTTAACAACTACAGTCTCCAACCGACAAGCAGTTCAGTGAGCGTTAGAGTAATGTACAGACACGACATAAGATCTTGCACTGCTGCCCATGTACATCTAAAAGTGCACATCAGATTTATGGGTTACAGTTGTGTGTCAAAGCTGGAGGACAAAGCAACCAGGAAGCCACTTCAAGCTGGTGAACAGGTTTTGTCTAATAAGTCTCATAGAGTCTACTTTATTATAAATAGACAAGTGTCATATAATCTACTTTATTATAAATAGACAACTAGTCTCATAGAATCTACTTTATTATAAATAGACAACTAGTCTCATAGAATCTACTTTATTATAAATAGACAACTAGTCTCACAGAATCTACTTTATTATAAATAGACAACTAGTCTCATAGAATCTACTTTATTATAAATAGAAAAATAGTCTCATAGAATCTAATTTATTATAAATAGTAAGAAATTCCTCATAGAATGTAATTTATTATAAATGTACAGCATTCCCCTATAGTATGGTACCAGCATTCAGGGATGGCAGCAGCATTCAGGGATGGCAGCCTGAGGTTAAGCCATGCAACCATACAAAGACCAAAGGTGTGAAGATGATACAGATGAGATAATGGAGAAAACTGAACACACAGACTTCATGAGAGTAGTGCATTTTGAGATAAGTTCACTTTGAGTTTAAATGGTTTGATGCAATTTTACACTGAGTCACGTGTACATTGATACAAGTTTACACTGAGTCACGTGTACATTGATACAAGTTTACACTGAGTCACGTGTACATTGATACAAGTTTACATTGAGTCAAGTGTTTATTGAGTCAAGTGTACATTGATACAAGTGTTCATTGATACTAGTGTACATTGATACAAGTGTACATTGATACAAGTGTACATTGATACAAGTGTACACTGATACAAGTGTACATTGATACAAGTGTACATTGATACAGTTTACATGATCAAGTGTACATTGATACAAGTGTACATTGATACAAGTGTACATTGATACAAGTGTACATTGATACAAGTGTACATTGATACAAGTGTACATTGATACAAGTGTACATTGATACAAGTGTACATTGATACAAGTGTACATTGATACAAGTGTACATTGATACAAGTGTACATTGATACAAGTGTACATGATACAAGTGTACATTGATACAAGTGTACATTGATACAAGTGTACATTGATACAAGTGTACATTGATACAAGTTTACACTGAGTCAAGTGTACATTGATACAAGTGTACATTGATACAAGTGTACATTGATACAAGTGTACATTGATACAAGTGTACATTGATACAAGTGTACATTGATACAAGTGTACATTGATACAAGTGTACATTGATACAAGTGTACATTGATACAAGTGTACATTGATACAAGTGTACATTGATACAAGTGTACATTGATACAAGTGTACATTGATACAAGTGTACATTGATACAAGTGTACATTGATACAAGTGTACATTGATACAAGTGTACATTGATACAAGTGTACACTGATCACGTGTACATTGATACAAGTGTACATTGATACAAATGTACATTGATACAAGTGTACATTGATACAAGTTTACATTGATACAAGTTTACACTGAGTCAAGTGTACATTGATACAAGTGTACATTGATACAAGTGTACATTCATAAAGACAAATTTACTTTTTCAAAAAGTTAATATCAATGCAAGTGTTCATACATTGTCTGTACCCTGTAATGTAATTAGATCTCAATTGTAACCTTTTTTTCTTCAGTGTTTACAATTTACAGGTAACGTAAAATTAAAATCAAATCAAGAATCAGGCACCTTGTTCGTATAATAATATTGATATCAATAAGATAATCCCATATTATAAATTTGCTACAAAGTTACAAAGTTTTGTATGGATTTATCTATCTGAATAACACATAATATAAAAACAACTCTTACCTTTCTACTGAACATGTTTATATTGCTAGCCTACCATTAACTAAACTTACTCGATACTAGACAGCTGTGTAGGACTATGTGCCTAAATATAGCACGAATCCCAACAAAAAGGGTGACAACCTACAAGACAGGGTATTGCATGGGCAATAACTGCCTAACAGATCTCTAGTTATGATAATCAACTTTACCTGTATAGTTTCCGTGTTGCGTGCAACACTAGAGCTGCCCTATGTCAGACATAACTATAGCATGACTGCATCTAAGAATAGCCTAGACATAATACACGTTATAACTGCGATAGCACAACTGTATTTGTATACTAAAATGACTTAAATGTAAAAGTATACGTTAAAAAAGGCGGGGGGGGGTGGTGTGGGGTCCATCAAACATCATCGTCGTCATGGTAGATGTTAGTGCTTCTGTGACGTCACGGTAGATGTTGGTGTTTCTGTGACGTCATGGTAGATGTTAGTGTTTCTGTGACGTAATGGTATATGTTAGTGTTTCTGTGACGTCATGGTAGATGTTAGTGTTTCTGTGACGTCATTGTATGTTAGTGTTTCTGTGACGTCATTGTATATGTTAGTGTTTCTGTGACGTCATGGTATATGTTAGTGTTTCTGTGACGTAATGATAGATGTTAGTGTTTCAATGAATGATGCGAGAGACATGGCTAGAGAACACGTTATGTCACTACAACTAGACATTATTTTAATGCCGTCAGACAGTTATATAGAAGTCAACTGGTGATGTAGTATTGCCATTAATAAGTTCAACTCATTAGTGCTGATTTCAAAATCACGCAAGTTTGTCTCTCTCTATATATAAATGAACGCATGTATGTGTGCATGTCCTTCATAGCTTACAACACCATTCATCCGATCGCCCTGAAACTTTACGAGATTGTTTTGTGCGCTCCCCGGAGGGTAACTGACCATGTTTATAAATAAATTTAACACTCACGGGGCTCCCGGGGGCCCGTAATTTCGTTTTTGGTTATATGAGATAGATAAAAAAAAATAGTTAATGCGTTTATAGCTCCTGGGTAAAAGGATGGATCTCAACCAAAATTAGTAAATAAAAACGTAATAGTCATCATTCCTCATTAATTTATCTGTAGGCCACTGAACTCCTAATGTCCCTTCTTTCGGGGTCTGGAGGCCCCAAATGTCTTTTCTCGTAAACATTTACGATTTTTATACCCCATTCAATTTTACAAGATCTTGAGAAATATATATATAAATATATCCATTATGATCCAGATTTAAATAAAAAGATGTTTCAAACTTTGCATCTTGCACTCAATGGGTCCGGGGGCCTATCTCTCCCCCCCCTCTTATATAAGCTCTATAAACATTAGTTTAAGCTTTAGCTACTGGTTAATGAATGAATTTAGATCAAACTTGGTATTTAAAAACGTGATTTTCCATATTAAAATACCATTTTTCCCCCGCAAACGTTTAATATTTTATTCCCCATTCAATGTAACACGATTGTGAGAAATATAGTTATATAAATATATATTCCTTATGAAATTCATTGCAATGAAAAGTTGTTTGAAAATTAACATTTGACACAGAATGGGTTCGGGGGACCTTACTTAATGTCATTCTTTATTCTTTTTTAAGCTATACAAAATTAGTTTAAGTGGTTACTACTGGGGAAATAGATTGACCTTGACCAAACCTGCAATATAACAATATAACAACTTAATAGACAATATTAAAATGTTATGGGGTACAAGGCCGTACCCAGACTTTTTTAAAGGGGGTTCGCAAACTTGTCGCAAAGGCATTTCATGTTAAGATAAGACAAACCTCTCATAACGAGCACCTATCATAACGAGATTTTCGCATAACGAGCAACATTTTGAATGGAAAAAGTTGCTCCCATAACTGTGCCTTAAGGAGCGAAGATTCGCATAACGAGTGACGCAGAAAGAGAAACTCCCTTTTTCCTGGAAATTTATTAGTGAGCTGGCACTTTCGCCCTGATTTATTATTCTGTGTTAAGCACTCGGTCTGTTAGCGTATTGTTTTTGTGTGTGATCAATCGATTTTACAAATTTTGTATTAAGACAAAATATTTGTAATTTTTTATTTTGCAAAATTTAATAAACTGATAAATTATCTTCGAAAAAAAACACACACAATAAGACATTCATAAGAGAGGAAAAATAAAACTGTTGAAATAAAATGAATAAACATTGAAAAGCGAGAACAAAGTTGCGAATCTAGCGCGCAACTGCAATCGGCCAACATCAACGATCTGCACTATTCTCAAGAACAATTAAGAATATGGATGCTTCAAATGTTTGTACGTTACAACAAACGAATACGTGATCACTAGGTTTAAAGCGTGATTGCTGCAGTGTTTGTATACCGCTAAAGGGGCCTCTCGCAGAATACGCGCTTGAACTCCTGAGACAGCGCCCGACATAGATGCAGCGCCATCATAACACTGGCCCCTCATATTCTGAAGTGGGATCCCCAAATCTCTCAATAATGGCAAGATCTATTTGTTACAAAAAGGGCACACATTCGCAAAAGGGGGGGGGGTTCGTACTTTCGAACCCCCCCCCCTGCGTACGGCCATGGGGTACTGAACTCCCTATAATATCTTCTTTTTCTGCTAATTTATATGCTTGAAATCAATAATATAGATTCTTGTGTTTAGTCAAGGCTGTGTTAGTTCTTTAAAATGTATCTAATTATATGATTGCAACAAATGCGCCAAGGCCAACTTAAGGTGGCATTAAATGCTTAAAATAAAATAACCAGTCTAAAATATGGGGAAAAAAACACGAGGTCAAGGAAAGCAATTTAGGCAAATATATACATACATTACATACAGGAGCTGTTCGTTCCTGCCATGAACTATTGTTGACTTGAACAAGCTGTAAAAAGTATTGGTTGAGGCTACACAAATTGACGCATTTGTGTCTTTGAAATTCTGTTCATAAACCTCAAGTCATTAATATCTGAATGAACAGATCTACAATATATCATTTTTATAGACGTATGACGTATGTAAAAGGTCTCAACATCCATATAAGATATAAGTATCAGAGCATTGATCATGAACTCTCATTTTAAAAAAAATGAAAAAAAAATTTTTTACATTATCTCACTATCAATGCATAGTTCTACATTCTACAGTAACATGTATGTGCCTTTTGTGATACTGCTTAATATCTAACACCCCCCCCCCAGGGAAAAAGAACGTGTTGGAGATCCTGGTGTTATCAGACAACCCATTCCACGTCCGAATTCCAGACAGAAAGAACGAAAATTTGTATGTGGTTTTTTTTTCATGAGGAATAAGAAAGTGTTTATCTCTAAGTCTTTCCCAAGGTTGTTTTAGAATTATCTTTGTGTTGTATTAACTAGTAAGAATTAATAGCCTTATGTATTATTACTAATTTGCTCTTTGTTGTTCTATCCTCTAGTGTTTTAAGGTTTAATGATTTAACTAATGGTGTTACATACTCTTATCTTATCTTCTTATTCATTACAGACGCTCCTTCTATTACAGAAGATTATTGCGTCATATGCTTATCCATGTCTTGTCAGTATTGAGTATTCCGCAACAATAAATCTGCCAGCTCTTGTTTGAATTTGTTCTATCTTATCTTTGTCTCTAATTAATTCTGATTGGGGTTGGTATGACCTGAAAGTATGTCCATATTTTGTGACAGGTTGTTAGGCCAGATACCTGTCCTGGATATAGAAGCTTTTAAAGAGTTCTTTCTTCCTGTCGTTACCGTGTTTACCTGAGAGAATATTCTCTCAATACAAGAGGAAGAGTTTGTTAGAGCTGTTAAGTTTGTCATTAAGTCTGAAAAAAAACTAAACTATTTTGACTCATTCAAGCTGTTTCTTATGTTTCGTATTTTGTACCAGCACTCCATAGCTTTTCAGACAGCAGCGCCACTTTTCGAATCCAGTGGTACAGAGTAGAGCCACATATATCCTAATGTAACATGATGGAGGAGCTAAAAAATACCCTTGTCACCTAGGCTACTGCTCAATTTTATCTTTGAAAAATCCAATTTTTGTTAGGTTATTAATTGCAACTAATGATTTATTTTCGTACTTTCATAAGGTATATTTACTTGAAGACTAAATTATGACTATTTTTGAAATAAAAGCATAGACAATGAGGAAAACAAAAATAAGCTCCGGCAGCACTGCTTTAATATATAAAGCCATCTGTTAGAACTTAAGTGTAGCCCACATTATTTTTGGTTTTTTGGTCTGTCAAGTTTTTGTATTTTAAGTTTAATAAATTTTTTTTCTTTCTATTAAATATAATTTACCAGAAATTAGGACAAGCACAAGACGCGAGCAAATAAGCATGACGAATGGCCCCTCGCTAGGGCCCACGTCTCGAGACCAACAATGCGTCGGCGGTTCCCCACCCCCGAAGTTCACTCGAGATGTTCCAGTTTCTTCGTGCTGCTGTTTGTGTCCGTTATCCCCCCCCCCATTTCTTTGCACTATCTATGAGCAAGTATGCGGCGTATGCTACGCCACGGGTCGTATCTAGTAATATATATATCTAAAGAAAAGTTTTATATTCATAAATTGTTCATGAGCCGCATTTTGGCCACCGTTGCAGTAGATAACGAATTCCTAATGATAGGAAGGAATTAAAGTGTTCTACCACTAAATCGACACAATTGGAACAAACGAACAGTGCTGAGTGAACATGAACACAGAAGATGAATATGTATACATGTCGGAAATACATCATGCTTTTTTGAACAAGCCAAAATCTATTATATGGTTTAAAAAATTTAAAGTATAATTTAGGGCATATTGTTAACTTATTTTGAAATAAAAATAAAAATTGCAGTAATTGTAAATATTAATTAGAATACGTTGTATTATGTATTCAAAAATAAATTGTATTAACTAATTTATTAGAAAATGAATTGATTCCCTTGATTCTATTCCTTTGATACATATATTATTATTTTGGGCGTAGACTACATGACAAAATATAAGAACAAGAGAACTAACACAAAAAGAAAATGATAACATGTACGTCATTATTTAGATATCATAAACAATCTATAACTCTATTTTTATTTAAAATCTAAAGTTTGCATCAGAGGCGTCAATAGGGTTGGTGTCACCCGGGGCGGTAGCTCATGGTGTCACCCCTTCACGACTGAAGGGGCCGTCCATGAATGACGTCACGTGAGGTTGCCGATTTTTACCCCACCCTCCCCCAGCGTCATACTTTGTCACAAAAACTTAGACCCCACCTCTTTTTTTACGATATGACGTCACAAAGCTTTGACACCCCTCCCCCAAGCCGTATTTTCTCAATAAAAATTAGCATGTTGCAAATTATTTTTTGTCATTTAAATATGTATTTAGGGTAAGTCTGCACTGTAATATCGTAACACGCGTGAAGTCATTGAAAACGTAATTAAATAAATGGTAAACAATCAAATATTTAAGTGGAACTTTTATTTAAAGTTTCGCTTTTTTATGTGACGTCACATTTCTTAAACACCCCCCTCCTCGTACCACATCGTCACAGATGCGTGGACCCCCCCCTATGGCGGATTAAAAGGGGGGGGTGCTGAACGGGCTAAAGCCCCCAATAATTTAAGGGCCCCAAAACTTTTTATGAATTATAGTGTATAATAAAGATGCAGGCCATTATGTTTGTACGAATCCCCGAAAAATGCCTTGGACAGTCATACGGCAATGCTGTTTATGAGTAGGAAGTATAACGGAAACCAGGCTATTCTTCGTGAGAAGTGCATTGTAGCTCATTATGTGCCGTGCACAGCTCATTCCTTTAATTTGGTTGGGAAAAGAGCAGCAGGTTGTCCTACTGCGGTCAGATTTTTTTGTCTTCTGCAAAATCTTTATACCCGACTTGTTGCATCTACTCATCGTTGACAGGTACTTCAAAAACATATGAAATTGATACATGCTAACAAAGCCTTGTCTGACACAAGATGGTCGGCCTGACATTATGCTGTAAGGTCTGTTAATAGCTCATACCATGAGAATATCGCAGCACTGGAAGAATTAGCAACGATTGAAAATCAGCCACGTGACTGCCGACTTGAAGAAGGATTTCTAAAGGAAATTGAACAACTGGAAGTCGCTATTTTACTTGAAATTTGGGAAACAATTTTAGAAAGGAAGTCTCTCATTGAGTTTGTTAAAAAATAGCATTCTTAATTTTATTCCTATGAAGACAAAGGAAAGGAAAAGTCCGTGGTAAAAACAGTGTAAACAATCTTCAATACTATCAAACAAAAAAGAAAGCGTCAGTTTGATAAAGGGACATCAACAAAACAGTATTCTCCTGGAGAAAAAAAATCAAGATTGAGGTATTTCTGGTAATCATTGACAAACATTTCTTAAGCCCTACAACATTGGTTAGGTGCATATAAATACATCCATAGAAATTTGACTTTCTTACAAACCTAACTGAGCTCAGCACTTTCGCCACCCGATGGGCAGCAGCCAAGTTAATGGAAGAACATTCAAGTGATTTCGAAGAAGGGGTCGGGTAAATCCGAAGCAACCGTTTCGTCCCCCTCAATTTACTAGCAACGCCATCGAGCGGTGCCGGTTTAGGGCCAGCAGCGCCAGTACGGATTAGCAAAAAGTGCCGCGAAGAACGCATTGGACGCCAGCTCTGAGGAAACCTTCCAGTGGGGGTTGCACCCTAGGTAGGTCTTTGATGATCCCCCGGTCTGCGGCGGTCCTAACCATGGAGACCCGTGTGCTTTGCCGGGATGGCGCCAAAGTGGTAGCGGGTCGTAGTTGAAAATTCCACCACCTCCTTGTGAGGGCAACTTAGTGGGATCTTTGACTGTATGTCCTGGATGCCCAGGTGGCCGCTTCAGAAGCGACTGCTTTTTTTTGTGGGTGGGGGGGGGGTCCTCAGCTGTTACGCCCCTTTGGTGGCCAGATGGCTAAGGGGGTCTTCCGGGAAGACCCATAAAGAGCACTAGGCTCGGGGCTTCTGATTTTCTTCCACATGTAGGTTCATGAGTGATTTCGAAGACTGCTTACCTTCAGAATTAGTCCAATTTTCAGAACTCTTAAAAAAGTTATTGTCCAGCCCCAGGGCAAGGAAAAGGAATTAGCACAAAGCGAAACTCAAAAAACTTGCACAGAGCTAAAAATTGTGCTGCTTTTGAATGAGCTATATTCCACACAGTCCTTTATAAATGTACACATCGCACTTCGCATCTATCTTTCAATGATGACATCAAACTGCAGCTGAGAGCGATCCTTTTCAAAGTTGAAAAGAATATATAATGAGTTAGGATTTGCATGGGACGAAAAAGGCTGAATATGCTCTCTCTAATGAGCATTGAAAAGGAACTTGTAAGCTTACTCAGCTTTATTGACTTGATTGAAAACTTCGCCATTTGAAAAATTCGCAAACGAAAGTTTTAGGTTGAAATAATAATCATACATATTTTTCAATAATTTTTGTTATTTCAAATAGAGAAAAGAATTCGTTACCTCATGATTTTTTTTTAAAAAATACGGAATAACGCGTAATACTATTCTTAATTCTTTACGGGGGCGCGTTCGTAAGCACTAAACAGCGTAAGTCGGGATGGGACCGTCGTAACCGGAGGACTACCTGTATATAAACATGCATATCTATGCTTTCACGCCTTTAATAAATATATATATATATAAATATTAACTCAAAGACATTGAAATCATAATTTTCCTCAAGAAAAACATCAGCAAAGAAAACCCATCTTTTGATTTTTTTTCTTTGGGGAGGGGGGGGTGGTGATAAAAATCGTATTCCCCCACCCCACTGTGGTGGAGGGAGTCGTGAGGTGGGATTCGTTCATGTTGTCGGTGTGTCCAAGCCCAAATGGCTTTATATCTTTTAAAACAGAAGACACTGCCTCTTTTATTCCAGCCTTTTTTAAAGATCTCTCTGCTGCGACTATTTCTTTTCTTTTTTTTCCTAATTTGTTTTAATGTTGTTTGTGTGTTGGGACTGTTTTATTATTGCAAGTTAACTGATTTTTTTTTAAAATAAGAATTTTCGCGTTTAACGTATTTCATTGTATTTCTTAATTTCTTTCTAGATTAAAAAAGTTGTCATCTTTTGTTTTGTGACATAAAATCGTACACAATAAAATTTTAGGCTCGGGTGTCACCCCCTGATGGGTGTCACCCGGGGCGGCCCCCCGACCCCCTCCCTAGTGACGCCACTGGTTACATTGCTTATGGTTAACGAAAATAAAACAAAATTGGCCCCATTTTGTTTTTAAAATGTGACTCACTCCATGGGACGCGCTGGTCGAGTGGCAGCACACTGGACTGTCGTACCGATGGTCACGGGTTCGAATCCGTGTGAAGGCAAGGGTTTGTTCCCGGGGCCTAGGGCGTCCCTGAGTCACCCCGCTCCGAATGGGTACCTAACTAACTACAACGTAGTTAGGCGGCATTGGTAATGCGTGGAACCCACAAAGCCGTGGCCTGTGAAAGCTGCATCACTTGCCAACAGATCATCTGTCATGGTCTGTGGACGCAACTATCTTCTGCATAGAAGGAGCGTCTGTATAGATAAGATAAGATAAATAAGGATAAATGACGTAATTAGTTCTGTTCTACTCATACATTTGTAGATCTCTATATATATAATTTATATAATAGTCCAAGTCACTGCTGGCTGGCTGGAAGGATGTGGAACGCTATGACGTCATTTTTTGAGCTTATATTTTAATACAAGGTGTGCATCGAAAGGCGCGCAAAAAGGTGTGCAAAATAATTGTAAATTAAAGACGCCTGTAAAAAAATATATATTATACGATGAAATCATTGTTTTAGCTTATATTTTAATTTTTGAAAAGGGAACGATGTAAAAATATAATTTGATGATTTATAATTATAAAATACTTTGTGTACATTTCAGCAAGTTTAATATTTCGTATTTATCAAACAATGATAAGTTACTTGGGCTTTTGACAAAAAAGGGTAGGCGCCGTAGGCGCCCCACAGCTGCAGTGAGCGCCGTAGGCGCCCTACAATTCCTATTATAAAATACTTTTGTACATTTCAGTATGTTCATATAAGTATTTATCAAACAAGGATAAGTTAGTTGGGCATTTGAAAAAAGTGGGCGCCGCAGCACAACCTAGTATATCTATACTAATATAAGACAAAGACCTGACTTACTGACTGAATCATAACTAATTCTCCAACTTCCCGTGTAGGTAGAAGCATAAAAACTTTGGAAGTCGTGGAGTACACTTTCACGATGATACTTGGCGAAAAGGAATTTTAAAATTATCCCTCATTGGGGGGGGGCAGGGTCCCACCAAAAATGTAGTTGTTCCCTTATATAAGCTTTGTAAAAATGTGTTTAAACTTGGGCTGCTGTTTAAATGGATGCATCCTGACCAAACTTGGTGTATAAAAACCTGATAACCCATATTAAAATGCTACAGAGCAAAAATCTCCGAATGTCCATTCCTTCGGGGCCGGGGGCCCAAAATCTTTTTCTTTAGTAAACATTTAATTCTTTATTCCCCATTCGATTTTTACATGATTTGAAAAATATAATCACCATGATCCAGATTGAAATCAATAGGTGTTTTTAACAATTTTGCCCGGGGGCTCTTGATGTAATTTTTAACGCAATTTCCTTTGGAAAAATTGCGTTTATAGATTCGAAATGTCTGTAACGCTGCATATGCAACTCCTCCTGAACCATACCAGATAGAGGGTTCGGGACTTTTGCAAATATGCTAAGGAGGTCTCAGGGATGTGCACCGGCCAAAAAATACCCCAAAAAAAGTTTACTGGATTTACTGGAAAATAAAAAAAAACACGAAAAAATATCAGTATTTTGTCAATTTCTCGCCAACCATAACATCTATCGGGTTGAAACAAACGTCAAACAATAGCTAATAATATTTAGAACAATGTTGGAGAAGGAATTTTGGAGAAGGAATTTTTGCAAAATCTCTTTTCGTTCGACTCCCGTAATTTTACAAGCAATTTTTGAAAACAATTGTTTTGTTTAGTTTAAAAATTACTAATTTGAAATGACTTTTAATGTAATCTAGAATGATAGTTAATGGGGTTTTCCCGCTTTGTGAATGCTTATGTTAGACTAGGTTGTGCTGCGGCACCGTGGCGCCTGCGGTGCCCACTTTTTTTAGGGCGCCTTTCAAAAGCCCAACTAATTTGTCCTTGTATGATAAATACGTAATATTAAACTTCCTCAAATAAACACAAAGTATTTTACAATAGGGGTTGTAGGGCGCCTACGGCGCCCACTTTTTTGGTCAAAAGCCCAAGTAACTTATCCTTGTATGATAAATACTAAATATTCCTGAAATGTACACAAAGATTAAATAAATGTTATATAATATTATTGTACAGTGCTAATCACCACACGATTTTTAAACTAATTTTAGAAAGCAGCGCACCAAATTACTGCATCAAAAAATAACTCTTTGAGTCAGTCAGCACTGTTTACAACACAAATGCTGACGTCAAAGGTTCGTGCGTTGTTTGGTTAATGTTAATCTGGAAACCAAAATGCTTATGATTTTTACGTCTATATTTTCAATTTTTTTAAAAAAGCAGAGTGATGTCCCTTAGCGTTAGGCCAAAGTGAGTCAGTCATACATAATTGAGGGTAAATATATATATGATGAATGATTGTTGAGTGATCCGCATTATATTGACACATACTTGGTGCGCAATAGCGTGAGGGGATGTGATTTCTTATTGTGTTTAGTTTGAGAATTATTTATTTGTATCGACTTTTAATGTAATCTAGATTTCCCTTGATAAAAAATCGGAAATTCTTTGTTGGAAATTGCGTTTAAATACCCATTCGAGTTTTTATTTGGGGCCGTCCATAAATGACGTCACGCACCTAAAAAAAAAGGGGGGGGGTCACACTTTTGTGACGATGCGTGACGAGGGGAAGGGAGGGGGTTTGAAGAAATGTGACGTCACATGAAAAGGGTAACTTTAAATAAAACTTCCACAGTAATATTTGTTCGCTTACAATTTATTTAAAGATATTTTAAAAAACCATCAGTGCTTCTCAAAGTGCCAAAGAAATGCAATATCTGTAGGCCATCAAACGCCGGTTGGCATAAGTTATCAAGAAATGAAAATTAAAGCTAATTATAATCCTTAAGTTTGAGAATCAATAAGAGAACGTATAAAAGCGTCGTTTGATGTTGACATCATGACATCAAAGCATTTGTGATGTAACCGCAGTACCATATGGTTCTCTTACGGTAGGAGTCGTCGAACTTTTTAGCCCGTTACCCCAAAATACAAGTGTGCGCCCCCCCCCTCCCCAGACTCGAGGTCCTGCCCACATGACTCGGGCGGGGATTTGGGGGAGCGTCGTTAGCCGAAAATGCAACTGGTGAGTTTTACAAGCATGATAAGTGTCTAAAAATGATATGAATAGGATTATGTGTAGATATTTTAAGTCAAAACGACGCGGAATATCAATTTTTTTTATTTTTTTTTGGGGGGGGGGTCTATATGATACAATTATAAACGTTTTAAGTTTGATATAATTGTTCGATTGGTTTTGGGTCTAACGTCCCTGGCCATTCTAGATATAATAGTATTCATTAACTTTATTGAATGCATCTAATTCTTGACATCGCAATTCGAGAGTAGCACAAAATGAGGTGACCAGATTTTCCGGGCGGCAAAGCAAGACGGGGCCCCTCGGACGGGGTCCCCCAGGTTTCTGTAGCAAAAAATCGGGACGTCTGGTCAATTGAGCGGGACATGAAGTCTGAAATCGGGACGTCTGGTCACCTTACGCGTCGGGATCACCGACAAGTCACGGGAAGGCCGTATCAAGGAGTAAAATGTAAATAACCACAGAAATCGACGCACCAACTGGCTTAGCTAATGATAAAGCAATTTAAATTTATAAAAATATCACTGTTTTGAATATTTAATTAAATTTAAGGAAATATTAAGTCATTCGTACCCAAAATCAAACTAATTGTATTTCAAGTACGGGCGTCCCGCCGAGACCAGCGAGGGTCAGCGGGACATGAGGTCTGAAATCAGGACTGTCCCGCCTAAATCGGGACGTCTGGTCGCCTTACACAAAACAACTTTTCTTCTTAGCTCAGTTTTTAAGGCATTAATTTTAAATATCACAGAAAGGATACTTGATACAGTGAAGTCATGTGGATTAAGATTATTGTCACTCGTGTCAATATAAATATAAATGAAAGTAGGGTGGATTTAGGTGTCTTCGTATAGTACGTAGGTAAGAAATCTACATAGTAGTCAAATTTAAAAAAATGCATTTTCTGGAAGGAACCGGTTCAATAGTGGGCAAATGTTCGAAGCGTACACGTACAAATTACGGTACACATGACGTATTTTAATATATCTGGTGGATATAAAATAAGGTGGGTTTTTGTTTTTGTTTTGGGGGGGGGGTCAAAGCTTTGTGACGTACTTTTGGAGGGGGGGGGTCTAACTTTTTGTGACGACACGTGACGAAAGGGGGGAGGGTGTAAAAAATCGGCCAAAATAGCGTGACGTCATTTATGGACGGCCCCTTTCTTGTTTCCTTATGTAAGCTGTATAAATATCTTATTCATCCGATAGCCTTGAAACTTTGGGTAGTTGTTGAGTACATTCCCACAAAGGTTTCTGGCATAAATTTTTTAAAAATATCACTTAGTAGGGGCCTGGGGCCCAAACTGTCATTTTCTTAACATGAGTTATATAAAAGGTGTTTTAAACAGTGACAATGGATGGATCTTGACCAAACGTGGTAAAATGTTTAAAGCGTACGAAACTCCTAATGCCCACTCCTTCGAGGCCGGGGGCCCCAAATCTTTTTTGTGTGTAAACTTTTAAAGCTTTATTCCCCTTAAAATTAAAAAAAAATCTTTAAAAATATAACACATATCTCCATTATGATCCAGAATTAACTTTTCAGTCCTTTTGAACTTTACATCTTGCACCATTTTGCCCGGGGCCCTTAATGCTATTTTATTACTAATTTGATATTACAAATTTTGGCAAACAGGTATATCCATCATGATCCAGAATTAAATCAACAGGTCTTTTGGAATTTTCATAATGCATCAATTGGGCCCGGATGCCCTTAATGTCGTTTTTTTCTTATATAGACTGTATAAATATTATTTCAGCCACTGATCGCCAAGAAACTTTAGAAAGTTGTTGAGTACACTCCCGCGAAGGGTTCTGGCTACAATGTATGATTCTCGATCAAACTTGGTAGATAATATTTTGATAACACATATTGAGAAACTATAGGGCAAAAGATGTACAAAAATTAAGCAGTTTTCATTTCGAAATTATACGCGTAACGGACTCAACGACCGACAACGTTCGCCATGTTAAACTTTCTTATTTATGGCACAATCTTCACGAAATTTTGTAGGCGGCTTCCCTGCAACTTACTATGGGCGCTCATGCATATCGACGATATTTAAAACATGACATCAAATAAATGCAACATGGGACTATTCTTGACAACTTAAATACAGATGTCAGATGACATGTAAATGCAACATGGACTATTCTTGACAACTTAAATACAGATGTCAGATGACATGTAAATGCAACATGGACTATTCTTGACAACTTAAATACAGATGTCAGATGACATGTATAATTTGAATATGCAACATTGACTATTCTTGACAACCCTGGGATAACAGATCAACCCAGTGATAATAGATTGTTCCATTTCTATTTTGTTTTTTTTACAAGAATGTCCACGGTTGTCATGTTTTAAATAAAAGAAAATCGAAGTGACATGCCAGTGAGACTAGACAGTGACACATCCCAGGGAGACAAAACAGAGTTACTACAGACCACACCAACCTCAGCCCAGACACATGCCAGTAAGACTAGACAGTGAGACAAGACAGAGTTACTACAGATAACACTAACCGCAGCCCAGACACATGCCAGTGAGACTAGACAGTGAGACAAGACAGAGTTACTACAGATAACACTAACAGCAGCCCAGAGACACAAGCCATTGAGACTAGACAGTGAGACTAGACAGTGAGATTAAGACAGTGAGACAAGACAGAGTTACAACAGATAACACTAACCACAGCCCAGAGACACCTATAACAAGCAATACCTGGTCTGTTCAATGAAAATTTGAGATTGCTGACACATTAGGCCGTTACTGAAACAAAGCATGGACAATTTAACGATGACCTACTAGTTTCTAATGTCAGCTGATTTGTCATTGTGATGTGTTTTGTTTGCTGCACCAAATTATAGGGCGTTACCTTCATTTTGTGGGTTTTCCCCCTCAGTAAAACTCACCACATCTGGTGAGGTAATAATTTAGTGTGTGTGTGGTTGAATGAGGACGAAGGGGTCAAGGCCATTCATCGTTCTCCAGGGGCCGTTTATGCATTCTGCTTGCATCAAAACTTGCGTGTATTACAATTCTATACATTTCCCCCAATCCTAGATACTGGTGAGTTTCAAGGATATTTGACAAGTTGCACAATTTGATGCCACAGTTGTGCTCTGTGTAAAAAAACTGCTCTCATTAATGCTTATTTTCGTGTCACACATCAAGTGTTTGAGGGGCTTTGAAAGTCGTTCAGCACAGAATTTAATGTGTGATATGTAAGTAACTTTTAAATTATAACACATTTATACACCTTACAAGGGGTAACAGGAAAAAGTCTGATAAAATATATTATGCGTATTTTCATAAATTTTCAATCCAATGCTAAGATTTAGATCAATACATATATGCTTAAGGATGGCATAAAAAAAGTTATTTACACTTGAAACTGCATCTGAAAAAATTATTTAGTACTTAATTACCAATTTTAAAAATACATAAATAATTATTCTGCTCAGCTGACACTTCAAATGACAAACACAAGAAATGGGAATAACACATTAGCTGAAAATAATTGCATCTGTCTGTACTGAACCCCCAGCTGAGATGGTTGTGCATCATACACCAACATCCCCCATCTGTCTGTACAGAACCCCCAGCTGAGATGGTTGTGCATCATACACCAACATCCCCCATCTGTCTGTACTGAACCCCCAGCTGAGATGGTTGTGCATCATACACCAACATCACCCATCTGTCGGTACTGAACCCCCAGCTGAGATGGTTGTGCATCATACACCAACATCCCCCATCTGTCTGTACTGAACCCCCAGCTGAGATGGTTGTGCATCATACACCAACATCCCCCATCTGTCTGTACTGAACCCCCAGCTGAGATGGTTGTGCATCATACACCAACATCCCCCATCTGTCGGTACTGAACCCCCAGCTGAGATGGTTGTGCATCATACACCAACATCCCCCATCTGTCTGTACTGAACCCCCAGCTGAGATGGTTGTGCATCATACACCAACATCCCCCATCTGTCTGTACTGAACCCCCAGCTGAGATGGTTGTGCATCATACACCAACATCCCCCATCTGTCGGTACTGAACCCCCAGCTGAGATGGTTGTGCATCATACACCAACATCCCCCATCTGTCTGTACTGAACCCCCAGCTGAGATGGTTGTGCATCATACACCAACATCCCCCATCTGTCGGTACTGAACCCCCAGCTGAGATGGTTGTGCATCATACACCAACATCCCCCATCTGTCTGTACTGAACCCCCAGCTGAGATGGTTGTGCATCATACACCAACATCCCCCATCTGTCTGTACTGAACCCCCAGCTGAGATGGTTGTGCATCATACACCAACATCCCCCATCTGTCTGTACTGAACCCCCAGCTGAGATGGTTGTGCATCATACACCAACATCACCCATCTGTCGGTACTGAACCCCCAGCTGAGATGGTTGTGCATCATACACCAACATCCCCCATCTGTCGGTACTGAACCCCCAGCTGAGATGGTTGTGCATCATACACCAACATCCCCCATCTGTCTGTACTGAACCCCCAGCTGAGATGGTTGTGCATCATACACCAACATCCCCCATGAGTCTATCAAGACAACTGAGGAATGTATGGACCTAAGAACTCAAAATTTACCATGCAGCATCTCTGCTGTGCTTTTAAGTCACTTTATTCCTCATGTTATCATGAACTTAATTCCCAGTTTTTAAGTCCCTTTATTCGTTACATGGCAGCAGACGTAGTTCCCAGTTTTTAAGTCACTTTATTCCTCATGTTATCATAAACTTAATTCCCAGTTTTTTAGTTGCCAATAAATCCTAAGGTTTATCATGCACTTTATTACCAGTGTGTATCATGCACATCATGTTTATCATGCTCTTAATTCCCAGTATTTAATGTCCACTTGTTTTATATGATGCACCTAATTCCCCTTGCTTATCATACAACCAAAGCCATGTAGTTAACATGGAGTTATGTTCCCCTGTTGATCATGTATTCATGTCTCCAGCTAATTAAACACTGTAATCACTTTATCATGCACTGTTGTACAAGTGATTATCATAAAATATGCCTGTGTTTATCATGCACTGTTGTACAAGTGATTATCATAAAATATGCCTGTGTTTATCATGCACTGTTGTCCAAGTGATTATCATAAAATATGCCTGTGTTTATCATGCACTGTTGTACAAGTGATTATCATAAAATATGCCTGTGTTTATCATGCACTGTTGCCCAAGAGTTAATATAGTTCCCAGTTTCTACCCTAATAATGCAATGTTGCCATGCAGGACATCAAAGTTGTTACCTCTATTTCATCATCCAAACTAACATCAACTTTGTTGACAATACTTTTCTTATCTCCATTATTTTCATCCCCCTGAAAAGTAAATTTGTATTACTTGTCTCTGAAATTCTTAATTTCATGTTGTGGAGAGTTCAGTTTGAGCCCTACAAGGCAAGGGAGCTAATCAAGATCTGAAGCATAACTTTTTTATAGTGGGGGGAAGAATCAGTTTCAAAGAACTAATAAATAGAAAACATTAATTTTACTGGGGATATTTCTGAGGTTTGAACCTGCCAGTGGATAAGCAGTGGATTACACTGTGGATGACTTCATCCACTAAAGGCTATTTCAGTGTGTAAACATTTGGGCTGATAGAAACATTGAAGGAGAAAGATTTAGCACACTCATTTCAATCACAACTAATGTCTAACAGTGGAACAACTCTGAATAGAGGACTTGAATTAAAATATGTGGATATCTTAACAAAACCTAGCTGTCCAGACGAAATCTAGCCATCCAGGAAAAATCTAGCAATTCAGACAAATCTACATGTTCTTGCAGACATAGAAAAGCAGACGTATCAAGATTCAAGATATATTTAATCATTAATGAAAACTATGACATACCCCTTGAAGGTTTAACTTCCCAAATGTATTTTCTACTCACTTGATTTAAAATGGAGTTGGTCACCGGCCGCAGCGTGGGTCTGTTGAGGCCCAAAGGGTCCCTGACCACTGGAATGCCGTCCTTGGCGAGTGATACACGTTTCTCATTCCCCGGCTCATGCACGAGGTCAGGTGATGGACTGGCCTCCTTTAACTGCCAATTTCCGTCAGAGTTTGCATTAGGCAGGTCCGATTTAGATCCACGCCTGCTGAAGAGTTTGCTTAAAGAACCAGGTATGCTGTTTGGAACATCGGAGTTGTGCGCCGTCAACTCGGGGGATTTCTCTTTCCTTGATTTTCTAGACTTCCTGTTGATGAGTGAATCCCTGTAGTCTCTCAGTTTGGCTTTTAGGCTTGCAAAACTTTCTGAGCCGTTGGACGTGCCCCCCAGGTTTTTATTGGAGGATGAGAGTCCAGAGTTGACCCTCTGTGACGTGGATTCTGAATTGGACCGTACCCGGGTGGCGTCGACCTGAACAGTGGGATCAAAGCTCTGACTGCGGGGCCTGGAGGAAGTCTGTTGGGATGTTTGACTAGAAAAACCTGCCACAGAATTGAACGCTGGTATTGTTCTTTTGCTGCCAAAATGGGAAAAAGCAAGGCTGCCCTGGCTCGAGCTCATGTCTATGGAAGAGCTGCGGAAAATGCGAGGTACGTTAGTTGCTGTTGTGTTGTTGCTGGTCATCAGCCCTGGTGAGAAGTTGGGAAGTGACTGGAGCAGTGAATAAAGTTTCTGGGAAACAGTGGCAGGGGAGTCCCCGACAATGTCTCCGACACCATCTTCAGTGACCTTGATGTCAAGGTCAGAAGGTGGGGCCACTTTCGGATCACCATCAATATTGTTCTGATTGGCATCCAAAGATTTACTCCGTGATTTAGTGTCCAGCTGTTCTGCAGCTCTCTTCATGAACTGGATGTCTAATGACGAAGAACGTTTATGCCGTGTCCCGGCGTTACCCTGCTGCTTGGCAATTGAATGTGGCACGGACTTGCCGTCAGTCAGAGCGGAAATGTTGTAAGAGGAGCTTGCTGGGGGAGGGGGGATGATCAGGTGAGTGAACTCATCCTGAGTTATCTCCGCTGTTGGCCTGATGACGTCACCTCCAGATGTGACCACGCCCAGTGACTCTACCGACGATGGCGGCGGAGGAATAGTAAACTGGGCAATGAGAGCATCGATGTCGTCATCGAGAAAATCTGGACAGTTGCCAATACTAGCTGATCGATGCAGTCGACTGAGTCTACTGGAAGGTCTGGACAGTGAACCTGCAGACACACAACAAGCGTGAACTTTAAGGGTGGGAGGGAAACATTTACAAGGACATAACGTATTTATTCATGTATAGTGTGCAAAATTTTATACGGAAAACAACTACCAAAAGGGTAGATGCGCCATATACACAAGGTCTTACACAGGCTTCATAAATATCTCAAATTTGAAGATGAAATTTTGGTCTGCCATGTTTGTTTACATCCGAGACGAAATTGTGTTTATATTGGTAGGTTACTTTACCATGGTATGTTGTCAATAAATATTTTGTCATACGATTTCAACATTTGTCACTCAAAATGAATGGTCTGAGCTGGGAGAAAGTGAAAAAAAAATTATACCAATTTTTACCAAAAAATTTAGGGTGCGCGCTATACATGAATAAATACGGTAGATATGCAGCCATACTGAATGTATCAGGGAACATACTGCTAAAGTCAATTATTGATCATAAAAGCTTTATGTTTGCTATAACGTCTAGTTTTCAAAATAGTTTTACAAATAAATAAAGTTACCATATTTTCTAACATCTTCAACTAGTTAAGTTAATATTTCATTTGATGACAGCATACGTTTACGTTACCTGTTTCATATTTTAAAGCATTTGTGAAGGATGGATTGGAAGAGAAGACAGGAGGCGGAAAATTTGAGAGTTCTGTAAAATCCAAGATGGAGTCATCATCAGGTGTCTCAGGTGGTGGGAAGTTGGTCAGGTCTGTGAATGATATTGTTAATCATAGACATAGATGTCTCGTTTTTTTTTCTTTTAAGAAGTTGAATCCCCTCAAAGTAACACAACTTGGGATATCAAAGGGATGGTGGCGTGTTTAGATTATTTATAGGCATATGAAATTATTTTCTACTAATCCTTACCATACTGAGTACTAAGATAAATTCAATTTTTAAAAAAAAATCATCTTCCTGATTTTTAAAAAATACCTAAACATTTTGGATAGCCACATCAAATCTACATTACATTTGAATCACAACATTATACAATGTTGCAAATAATAGGTACACACAAAGCTTATTATAGTTTCTTTATCAGAATTTAATACTTTCCCAGGCAGCATTTAATACTCTCCCAGTAAGAGTTTAAAACTTTCCAAGTCACAGCTTACCTATGATATCTGGGTCATAATAGACCCTGGCAGATTTATATGCCTCATTTGTGTACATAGAGTTTAATGCTCCCACAATGCCATTGGATGGACTATCCTCCAAATGATTCAAATCAACATCGGCTCCAGGGACCATATCAGGACTGTGAAGGCCAAAACTTTGCTGACCTGAAAGTAATGACAGTAAAGTTAATGATCACCAATGAATAAAATTGTTCTACAGTCGAACCCACTTAACTCGAGCTTATCTTATCTTATTTTATCTGTTTACAGACGCTCCTTCTATACAGAAGATTATTGCGTCCCACGCTTATCTATGGTTTGTGTTTAGTCCTGCATTTTTACCACCCTACTAACTCGACGTTTTTTATTGGAACCGCCAAATTCTCTCTTTGTCTTAGCATTTTCTCATTGGTTAATTCGATTTTTTTAAGTCGCCGAAACCTAATACCTCGAGCACAAAAGAGGGCCAAATTTGCAACTTAACGTTGGTTAGCTCGATCCTCGAATGTTCGCCTAGCAATGCACTTTGGTATTTTTAGTTCAAAACAGTGTTGACATCTCGCTTTCTTCGAGACTTCCAGCTATTGTGTGATTCTACGAGATTTCAATAAAAATTACCGGATGTTATTATCTTCTTTCACTTTCGATCCATGTGTGAATTAGATGTATTCACCCGAGGTGCCCGTAAATCGCGTTAGCGGTCCTTTATCCGTCATTATTTCGCAGTGCATGTTATATTATTATTAAACTTAATTCATTTTCTGATGCATTAATCATTTTATTTTTTAAGATAAACAAATATCTTTAGAAATGAAAATAAAGGTTTGTATCGAGAATCGATGGTGGTTTTTATTTAATTAAATAAAAAAATTATTATTCTTTTAAAAGTTTGTTGTTGCTTTGTTACCAGTAAGATACGTGACTGTGACTAACACGCGGCGTGACGGTGAAATCAAATCATTGTCTTAATATTCCAGTATATATATATATATAATATACACGTCATCACTTTTGTAGGTCGAATTCTGATAAGGAATGATTTTTAAAAAAATTCGCTTAGACTTAGTTGCGGCCGAGGTCTAATTACAAAGCCCACAGCGTGCTGTGATCAACGGTCAAGGTCGCAATAGTTTTATTTATATTTCAAGTTTGATTGACTGAGGAAATTCAAGAGCGATCTGATAGTGACAGATATCCTGCACGTCAAAAGCATTAAACTTAAAATTACCATATAGATATGTTTATTTTATTTTTTAAAATTCGCTGATTCGACGGATATTGCAAACGCGAGCGGCTGTGACAATAATGACATGCCACACGCGCTATGCGACGAGGCGAGAATTTTGGAATTGAAACATGACCACAGAGACGTAATCAAAGTCCTTTACTTCGGCATAAAAATATATATATATAAAAATTCCCCGACTAGTCATAAATTTTCCCGACTTTGAAGGCACAGAACATTCTTTTAAGAATTCCTGACTTTTTCCCGTTTTTCCTGAGTGGGAACCATGGTTATATTTAAACAGTCCTTAAAAACGAATGGTCATTACAAACTTAGGAAAGAGTGAAGAAATATTAGGGTTCCGATACGATTCCGATCAATCGTCCCATCACTAATTAACGCACATCATGTACATAAAGAAATTTCAAGCACATGTTAATATTTTGCCGCCATATTGGTTTTCGTTTTAACTCGATCATCGTTATCTCGACGCCATTTTTCATACCCCAACGCCGTCGACTTAACCGGTTTCGACTGTATTATCTTTTACTTGAGTATTTTTCTTCACTTTAGTTTTGGAATTTGTGCTGTGCTATAAAACATCTTATTGTTTCAGTTTATTTTGACTAGACTGAATCTTTCAGCTTTTTTAAAACCAACTTGATTCTAAATAGTTCATTTTAAAATATTAAAAATGTATATAAACTTTTGATATATTTCAGAGATTTATTTTAAAATAATTTTTAAAAGAACTGGCTAAAAGATTAAATTTCACTGGCAGGAACCAAGTGTGTGACAGCCAATGAAAACACTCATAAATAAACAGTTGAATGAAACACATTACCTGATTCAAAAGACATATTTCTGCTGAGTATTCTCCCCTTGGCTGGACTTCCCCCAGGAGTTCCACAGCTGTCTGTGTCATCACTCTCAGGGTCAAGGCCACCGTTCAACCTTGGCCCTGACAACAGTGAATTTGAATGTAACACGTAGAGCAAAGGTGACGGGGATCTCCTGCCGGGGCTGTCTGGCAGCAGTGCTTGTCTCTCGCTGGCTTCACTGTCCATCAAACTACTGTCACTACTGTGATGGTTCTCAAACGCCGATGTGGAACCTTTAAGAAGATTATCATCACCAGGCGAGGCTCCGTTATACAAGGAGGAATTTGTACTGGAACCAAACTTTGTCTCTGTCTGGGCACCAACAAGCACAGGTTGTCCTCGCCGACCAAGAGGACTGGACTGGAATGTAACAAGGGAGATAGGCGAGGGAGGTTTGTTGTTGAGATCGGTGCTGGAGCCCAGAGGAGAGAATGCCCCGGCCATGTTTTGTGAGGCCAGGTGATGAGAGGCGTTACTGGTTCTACCGAACGAAGTGACGTCTTCTTCAAACGAGGGTGCGCTGCTGATGACGTTGTCTGACAAATTTGAAGGCTTGGAGGCAGAGGGAGGCGGGTCTGTGCTGGTGGGGGTAGTCGATGTGGCCAGAGGTTCCACATTTACTTCCGCCTACAGTTTAAACAAAATACATTAATGGTTACCTAGCTAGAGTACATTTCTTATAAACTGATTGAAAGTAAGATAGCTCTTTTGGATGTGAATTGGCCCTTAGTATGGATCTGTCTTTATTTCTCTTAATTACCATATAAATATTGTTAGCCTCCAATTTTCTTTAACTAGCCAGATATGCGCTAAATTAAATATTTTGATCTGCATTTTAAATGTATAACACATTCATGTTAAAGACATTAAAAAAAATTTCTGTAAAAATTATGTTTCCGCTAACAGCTTGTAAAGTGTGTATGAGTGATAAATTGGTGAAAGTGTGTATTACTGATGCATTGGTTAAAGTGTGTATTAGTGATACATTGGTGAAAGTGTGTATTAGTGATACATTGGTTAAAGTGTGTATAAGTGATACATTGGTTAAAGTGTGTATTAGTGATACTTTGGTGAAAGTGTGTATTAGTGATACATTGGTTAAAGTGTGTATTAGTGATACATTGGTGAAAGTGTGTATAAGTGATACATTGGTGAAAGTGTGTATTAGTGATACATTGATGAAAGTGTGTATTAGTGATACATTGGTTAAAGTGTGTATTAGTGATACAATGGTGAAAGTGTGCATAACTGATACATTGGTGAAAGTGTGTATTAGTGATACATTGGTGAAAAGTTGTATTAGTGATACATTGGTGAAAGTGTGTATTAGTGATACATTGGTGAAAGTGTGTATTAGGGATACATTGGTTAAAGTGTGTATTAGTGATGCATTGGTTAAAGTGTGTATAAGTGATACATTGGTGAAAGTGTGCACGAGTGATACATTGCTAAAACTAGATTGTGTGACTCACCTTGGCACCATTTTCAAGCTTGAACTTAATGAAACTATTCCCTTCCTCCTGGTACTTAGGTGGACCTTTGGACAGGTCGATGACCCGGTCATCGTCCCCTCTTGTATCAGCCCCAACCACCTCTGAGACCAAATCTTCAGGATAAGCCCAAGGGGAGGGTAGGACATGGTGGCGGTCATGGTATGCTGGCACTGAAACAAGTCAAGTCAGATAAAATCAAAACATTATTTTAATCCAGTAAAGGTCAAGGTCAGCTCCATTCAATAATATTTTACATTGTTTAGCAAATTTTTTTGGTGATTTTCTTAATTTCTGTTTTAATTCAAATGCAAGTACATGCAGTTCCTTTTTAACAAAGAGAAACATGTTAAAAGAAACAACTGATATAGTCACAATGTTAACTATTGGTCTAAGTCTTGTCAACTGTTCCAGATACACAGTTTGCTTGTCTTGATTCAGGCAACTAAATCAATTGACTCCAATCTTAGACTTAGAATATTTTGTCATCCAAGTTTCAAATATTTCCTTTAAAATAAATAAGAAGATTGAATCCTCTTTGGTTACCATCATATATGACCCCATGAGGAAAAGTTTACAAAGACAACGTTATTTCTTATATTAGTACTGACGGAGGCATTTGCAGAACTTTTACACCTGGGTAATGTCTATCAATAAAACTTACATTTTTTGTTTTATATACACAAATTGTTGGCCCTTCCTTCAATCTTTTCTAAATTTTATATCAAGGGTGGCCAGACCTGTAGTAACTGAGAGCCATTTTAAAATATAAAAAAAATTGTTGAGAGCCGCATTGAAGCACTACGGGTTATTAAACCTGGCTTGGAAATGTTCCAGTAATCCTTGTAACTTATCTTTCATAAGTTGTACGGGAGCCGCAATGTGAACACTGAAGAGCCATATGCGGCTCGCGAGCAGCAGTTTGGCCACCGTTGCTCTATATTATGACACTAGCATTATTCCTAAATGAAAATAAATTTGATCATATAAAGAAGCTTGTATAACTAAATGAAAACTAATAATATTATGAATAGTTTCTCAACCAACCGTCAGGGTCAGAAGTATTTTTGCCAACTGTCCTTTCCACAATCTGCTTTGTTCTGTCCACAAAAATGTGGTAATATCCCTCCACCATTAGAACAAAGTTTTGTGCATCTTCAGTCAGCAGACCCAGTCCTATGGTCTGAAACAATATTTAATAGGATTTAAGAAGGTTTCTAAACGTGTTTAAGTCTTCAAAAACAATTTTATATATGAGATGATAAACAGCGACATCAAAAATGTAATATTTTAATAGAAGACACATCTAAATTTATTGTAAATTAATGGAGATCTAATAATTGTAAATCTCTTAATTAAAAAAATAATTCCAGTGTCAACCAGCCTCTTGGAATGAAAACTACCTGAAAGCCTAATTGGGAACCATTAATAAAGGTGGACTTGGATCAAGGTGCGTTAAACCTTGAATTGAGTTTAAAAACAAAACATTTAAATATAATACAATTTTAGGCTAAACTCTTTCTTCAGAAAAGCTGGAAAATGATGTGTCTTTACATAAGAAGAATAAATAAAATTAAAATTTAAAAATTAGACACAACAGTTCAAAAATCCCAATCCCTGGTCCTGAGTTTTAGGAAATGCAATGTTTGAGTCGGGGATGAAGAAAAAAATTCACTATGTTTGACATCTGACCTCTGTCTGGCCATTGACCTTGACCTTCAAATCAACCCTCTGCATGTTTTCACCATCTTTGGTCACATTAATCAACTCAATCTGATGATAGTCTGCCAGCTGGGTCAGCTGTGTAGGAGAAACAAACATCTGTGTTACTTGAGTAGCCTCATTCAATCATGTTTTACCTTGTTTAACAAAACTATTGACCTGGTATTTCACACATAGAAACTTTAGAGGCTCCATTACAATATCAATAAGTATACACCTCTTTGGGATCTAGGTCAACAATAAACTCTATATCTTCTACACAGACACATTCAGTATTACATGCTGGCATCATATCGAGGTCAACAATAAACTCTATATCTTCTACACAGACACATTCAGTATTACATGCTGGCATCAGATCTAGGTCAACAATAAACTCTATATCTTCTGCACAGACACATTCAGTATTACATGCTGGCATCAGATCTAGGTCAACAATAAACTCTATCTTCTACACAGACACATTCAGTATTACATGCTGGCATCAGATCTAGGTCAACAATAAACTCTATATCTTCTACACAGACACATTCAGTATTACATGCTGGCATCAGATCTAGGTCAACAATAAACTCTATATCTTCTACACAGACACATTCAGTATTACATGCTGGCATCAGCTTGCCTTGTACCATCTTTCAAAGAAGCATACAGAAAGTTGAAGAGAACATGTTTAAAAAAAACTTAAATTTGTTTCTATTAGTATTAAGACTAAGTTGTTTAGTTTTTTTACTTACCGTATAAGACTTACTGTTGATGAAGACACTGACTCTACTTACAGTATTAGACTTAATGTTGGTGACGACGCTGACTCCACTTACCGTATAAGACTTAATGTTGGTGATGACACTGACTTCACTTACCGTATAAGACTTAATGTTGGTGACGACACTGACTCCACTTACTGTATAAGACTTAATGTTGGTGACGACACTGACTCCACTTACCGTATAAGACTTAATGTTGGTGACAACACTGACTCCACTTACCGTATAAGACTTAATGTAGGTGACGACACTGACTTCACTTACCGTATAAGACTTAATGTTGGTGACGACACTGACTCCACTTACCGTATAAGACTTAATGTTGGTGACAACACTGACTCCACTTACCGTATAAGACTTAATGTTGGTGATGACACTGACTCCACTTACAGTATAAGACTTAATGTTGGTGACGACACTGACTCCACTTACCGTATAAGACTTAATGTAGGTGACGACACTGACTCCACTTACCGTAATAGACTTAATGTTGGTGACGACACTGACTCCACTTACAGTATAAGACTTAATGTTGGTGACGACACTGACTCCACTTACCGTATAAGACTTAATGTAGGTGACGACACTGACTCCACTTACCGTATAAGACTTAATGTAGGTAACGACGCTGACTCCACTTACAGTATAAGACTTAATGTTGGTGATGACACTGACTCCACTTACCGTATAAGACTTAATGTAGGTGACGACACTGACTCCTCTTACCGTATAAGACTTAATGTAGGTGACGACGCTGACTCCACTTACAGTATTAGACTTAATGTTGGTGACGACACTGACTCCACTTACCGTATAAGAATTAATGTTGGTGACGACACTGACTCCACTTACAGTATAAGACTTAATGTAGGTGACGACACTGACTCCACTTACAGTATAAGACTCAATGTTGGTGATGACACTGACTCCACTTACCATATAAGACTTAATGTTGGTGACGACACTGACTCCACTTACAGTATAAGACTTAATGTTGGTGACGACACTGACTTCACTTACCGTATAAGACTTAATGTTGGTGACGACACTGACTTCACTTACCGTATAAGACTTAATGTTGGTGACGACACTGACTCCAGCCTTGGGACCTACAAGCACCATGGCTTCAGACCTCTGATCCTGACAACACAAAAAAATTCACGATATACATTCATGGTAGAGTGGCTGCTCATACAACATAAAAAAATTCAGGATGAGTATTCATGGTAAAAACGGCTGCTCACAATTTTTTGGCGAATCTAAGAAAATACTTCAAGTGAAATAAACCAATCATCATCCTGGCTGGTAACTAATTATGCACACAACCTTTAACCTAATACCGTGTTCAAAACCTTTAAAGTCTTCATTTGGTTTGTCTTTGTCAGCCTTGAAAAATCACTTGTAAGAATAATGAGAACATGTAACTCCATACCAAATGATAAATTATATTAAATAGGTATTGTGCTCTACCCCCTCCCCCACCAATCAGTTCTAGAACAGTGACCATCCAGTACCCACCAGAAGTGTCACCATCCAGTACCCACTAGAAGTGTCACCATCCAGTACCCACCAGAAGTGTCACAATCCAGTACCCACCAGAGATTTCACCATCCAGTACCCACTAGAAGTGTCACCATCCAGTACCCACTAGAAGTGTCACCATCCAGTACCCACTAGAAGTGTCACCATCCAGTACCCACCAGAAGTGTCACCATCCAGCACCCACCAGAAGTGTCACCATCCAGTACTCACCAAAAGGGTCACCATGAAAACACGGCAGCCAAAAGTCTTCAGGTCTGACACAATCTTCATGTAGTGGAGCTTAGCTTGTAGCGCTGTCAGCTGTTTCTGCCCGGGAGCCGTCAGACTCTGGTTAAGCTTCATGTACTGGGCCAGCATCTTACGCAGATCTTTGCTCTTCATGTTCTCTATAAGGCTGTGTGCTACAAACTTGTCAAGGCCAGAGGCTTTCCTGGGGGTTCGGGGGGTGGGGGGGTGAAGGATCGACATTAGCTGAACATGATGATGGATAAATTGTGTCAGTGTTAAATGGTCTTCAAAAATATATCTAGGATTTGTTCAAAATCACTAAAGGGATGAATTATATTGTACGACTTTGGCAAATACTTAGATCTATTTCAAGTAAAGTATATTTATGATAGATGGTAGATTAACTATGCAGATTTTGATGGATACAAATTGCTATAATGAATACAAATTGCTACAGATTGGATACAAATGACTATAGATGGTTACACATGGAGACTGTGACCTACTCAATTGCCTTGATTGAGATTTTCCCAACAAAATGGTTGCTGACAGCGTGCTGTTGTATGTGCAGTGCAGCCAGCCGCAGGGCTGTGTCATATTTCATGTCAGAGGTCAGTCTTTCATGTACAACATCATTACAGCACTGGAATAGAAACAAACAAATAGATTTGTGTATCTACAACATCATTACGGCCCTGGTTATGGCATAGAAATAGAAAACAGAAGTAGATTGAGTATGTTAGATTGAACCCGATGGTTACGGGTTCGAATCCATGTGAAGGCAAGGAATTGTTCCCGGGGCCTAGGGCGTCCCTGAGTCCACCCAGCTCCGAATGGGTACCTAACACTAGTTAGGGAAATAAAGGCGGCTGGGTAAGCGGTGGAACCCTCATAGCCGTGGCCTGTGAACGCTGAATCACTAGCCAACAGGCCGGCATGGTCCGTGGGCGCAGTAAACGTATGTATAGAAGGAGCGTCTGTATTGATAAGACAATAGATCCCTCCCAACCCCCACAGGATAAAATGGAAACTCAATTGACACAATAAATTGTCAATTTCCTTGACATGTCACCAAGTTGTAACAACTCATGGTTAAGTTGTAACAACTCATGGTTAAGTTGTAAAAACTCAGGGCCAAGTTGTATCAACTCAGGGTCAAGTTGTAACAACTCATGGTCAAGTTGTAACAACTCATGGTTAAGTTGTAACAACTCAGGGTCAAGTTGTAACAACTCAGGGTCAAGTTGTAACAACTCAGTGCCAAGTTGTAACAACTCATGGTCAAGTTGTAACAACTCATGGTCAAGTTGTAACAACTCATGGTCAAGTTGTAACAACTCATGGTTAAGTTGTAACAACTCAGGGTCAAGTTGTAACAACTCATGGTTAAGTTGTAACAACTCAGTGCCAAGTTGTAACAACTCAGGGTCAAGTTGTAACAACTCAGTGCCAAGTTGTAACAACTCAGGGTCAAGTTGTAACAACTCAGTGCCAAGTTGTAACAACTCATGGTCAAGTTGTAACAACTCAGTGCCAAGTTGTAACAACTCAGGGTCAAGTTGTAACAACTCAGTGCCAAGTTGTAACAACTCAGGGTCAAGTTGTAACAACTCAGTGCCAAGTTGTAAAAACTCAGGGCCAAGTTGTATCAACTCAGGGTCAAGTTGTAACAACTCATGGTTAAGTTGTAAAAACTCAGGGCCAAGTTGTATCAACTCAGGGTCAAGTTGTAACAACTCATGGTTAAGTTGTAAAAACTCAGGGCCAAGTTGTATCAACTCAGGGTCAAGTTGTAACAACTCAGGGTCAAGTTGTAACAACACAGGGTCAAGTTGTATCAACTCAGGGTCAAGTTGTAACAACTCAGGGTCAAGTTGTAACAACTCAGCAATCACATTAATCACAACATCTGAAGCCATTAGCTTTATTTATTTTTATTTTCTTCTTATTTTCTATAACAATAAATAAATTTCTTATTAAGTTCATTCAGTTCATAACAGAATCAACATTCATCTTTGTGTCCATTCAAAGTCCAAGAGATCCTTTATTAGGCTTGCAACTTTTCTGCTAAAGCCTTCTTTTGTTGCTTTTTCCTTTACTGGGTGTGCTGCTGCCCTTTTCGTTTATCTTATATGCACCCTTGCACAAGCCATTAGCTTTAAACTGATTGCTGTATCCAGAAAACAACTTAGTTTTGCTTTAATTTTCGGTAGATGGTGTAGCACTATAGCTTTTATTGGCGTTTGGTGTTGTAGAAATCCCATATTGTAATTGAATTAATTATTTAATGATTGCAACTGTAAGCAGAGAACTTACCTGCATATAAAAATATTCAAAGGCCACTGGATCTTCTTTCAACAAGTCGTAGGCATCATGGGGAACAAAGGCCACACGAAATAAACATCTGAAATGGCGTGCTCCTGATCTGGCGGCAAGCTGAAAGTCAGGGGGAGATAATTAATAGAATAACTGAAATTCTTATCAGACTTTGATTTTGTAAAAACTGAATTTAAAATATAAAAAAAAGTGGTTTTGAAGAAAGGTGTTAGTCAACAGTCAAATTATTTTAACTAACAGTAGTCAGCAGTCATCTAATTTTAACAAACAATAGTTAACAGTCAAATTGCTTTAACCAACAGTAGTGACAAATATATAAAAAATGCTATTCCATTTTGTTCAAAATGGGGAAAAAGTCACTCTGGTTCACTGCATGTCAACAGTAACAGTAGTTACTTCCTTACCACATACATTCATTTCTGCTGCTCTAAGAGAAACATCTGACCTTGACCTGACAATTTGTACCACTAACTTCTTAACAATACATAAATCTACCACTAGCCACCAGGTCTGCTTACATCACACAATGTCTCCTGCAGCTCTAAGAGAATCATCTGACCTTGACCTGACAATTTGTACCACTAACTTCTTAACAATACATAAATCTACCACTAGCCACCAGGTCTGCTTACATCACACAATGTCTCCTGCAGCTCTAAGAGAATCATCTGACCTTGACCTGACAATTTGTACCACTAACTTCTTAACAATACATAAATCTACCACTAGCCACCAGGTCTGCTTACATCACACAATGTCTCCTGCAGCTCTAAGAGAATCATCTGACCTGGCACGTTGTTCTTCATGTTCTGGAGCATCAGGCAGAAGTAATGACTGCAAGTTATGTTCAGCTTCTCAATCAGGGACAACACAACATCCTGTAAATACAACACAACATCCTGTAAATACAACACAACATCCTGTAAATACAACCGAACGTCCTGTAAATACAACAGAACGTCCTGTAAATACAACAGAAAGTCCTGTAAATACAACACAACGTCCTGTAAATACAACACAACATCCTGTAAATACAACCGAACGTCCTGTAAATACAACACAACATCCTGTAAATACAACCGAACGTCCTGTAAATACAACACAAATCCTGTAAATACAACACAACATCCTGTAAATACAACACAACGTCCTGTAAATACAACACAAAGTCCTGTAAATACAACACAACGTCCTGTAAATACAACACAATGTCCTGTAAATACAACACAATGTCCTGTAAATACAACACACCATCCTGTAAATAAAACACAATCTCCCGTAAATACAAAACAACGACCTGTAAATACAACACAATGTCCTGTAAATACAAAACAACGACCTGTAAATACAACACAATGTCCTGTAAATACAAAACAACGACCTGTAAATACAACACAATGTCCTGTAAATACAACACAACGTCCTGTAAATACAACAGAACGTCCTGTAAATATAACACAACGTCCTGTAAATATAACAGAACATCCTGTAAATACAACACAACGTCCTGTAAATATAACAGAACATCCTGTAAATACAACACAACGTCCTGTAAATATAACACAACGTCCTGTAAATACAACACAACGTCCTGTAAATACAACACAACGTCCTGTAAATACAACACAACGTCCTGTAAATACAACACAACGTCCTGTAAATACAACACAACGTCCTGTAAATACAACACAACGTCCTGTAAATACAACACAACGTCCTGTAAATACAACACAACGTCCTGTAAATACAACACAAAGTCCTGTAAATACAACACAACTCTGTAAATACAACACAACGTCCTGTAAATACAACACAAAGTCCTGTAAATACAACACAACGTCCTGTAAATACAACACAACGTCCTGTAAATACAGCACGACGACCTGTAAATACAACACAATGTCCTGTAAATACAAAACAACAACCTGTAAATACAACACAATGTCCTGTAAATACAAAACAACGACCTGTAAATACAACACAATGTCCTGTAAATACAAAACAACGACCTGTAAATACAACACAATGTCCTGTAAATACAACACAACGTCCTGTAAATACAACAGAACATCCTGTAAATACAACACAACGTCCTGTAAATATAACACAACGTCCTGTAAATATAACAGAACATCCTGTAAATACAACACAACGTCCTGTAAATACAACACAACGTCCTGTAAATATAACACAACGATCCTGTAAATACAACAGAACATCCTGTAAATACAACACAACGTCCTGTAAATATAACACAACGTCCTGTAAATACAACACAACGTCCTGTAAATATAACACAACGTCCTGTAAATACAACACAACGTCCTGTAAATACAACACAACATCCTGTAAATACAACACAACGTCCTGTAAATACAACACAACGTCCTGTAAATACAACACAACGTCCTGTAAATACAACACAACGTCCTGTAAATACAACACAACGTCCTGTAAATATAACACAACATCTTGTAAATATAACACAACGTCCTGTAAATACAACAGAACGTCCTGTAAATATAACACAACGTCCTGTAAATACAACAAAACGTCCTGTAAATATAACACAACGTCCTGTAAATATAACACAACGTCTTGTAAATATAATACAACGTCCTGTAAATACAACACAACATCCTGTAAATACAACACAACGTCCTGTAAATACAACACAACGTCCTGTAAATACAACACAATGTCCTGTAAATATAACACAACACCTTGTAAATACAACACAACGTCCTGTAAATACAGCACAACATCCTGTAAGTACACTATTTCATGTAAATACAACACAAATAACATGCTTAATAACCTTTTCACCACTGTGAATAAGGTCACCATACAATGTTAAAAATTAGGATTAGATACTGTGGATGGGTGCTTGAGCACTGTGGATACATAAAACAGAATAGGGCTTCCATCCAAATGGATTCATTGTTAAATAGTATTGTAGCAAAATTATTTAGAATTTCCAAAAGTTAACAAGGGATTTGTTGAATCAAATCTGTTTTTAGAGATTAACAGGACACGTTATTCAACGGGAATGCTGGCTACATCAAGGGAAGCAGGCGTGGATTTCGTGTCAGTGAAGTTTCTTCTTCATTCAGCTCATGGAAGTAACGCTGGAGTTAGTGTTTAAGAGATTCGAGATGTCCCGTAATCTCTTCTTTCAAATTTTCCTTTATTAAACATTCCGGTTCAATCTACCACACTGCAGAGGTTATCAAACATGGCAATGTTTCCAATATTTATTTTATCTTTGACAATTTGCCAGCTTGGATAAAATGCCCCAAGATCATCGTGAAATGCTCGTTTCATTTCCCCGAAGTTAATGTTACAGCTATTTAACTTCTATAGTATAGAATCTATACTAATAAAAGGCAAAGCCCTTACTGACTCACTCACTGACTCATCACTAATTCTCCAACTTCCCGTGAAGGTAGAAGCATGAAACTTTGGGAACTTGCTGAGTACACTCTTACGACGATAATTGGCGAAAAAGAATTTTAAATTTCCCACTCATGGGGGGCGCAAAAAAGTTTTTTTCTTCCTTATACGGGCTATATAAAACTGAATAAAAACTAATATTCAAATTTCCCGTGTAGGTAGACGCGTGAAACTTTTGGAAGTTGTTGAGTACACTCTCACGACGATCATTGGCAAAAATAATTTTAAAATTCCCACTCATGGTGGGCCGCGGGCCCAAAAGTAGTTTTTTTTTCTTCCCTATATGAGCTATATAAAAACTGACTCATCACTAATTCTCAGATTTTCTGTGTAGGTAAACGCATGAAACGTGGGGAAGTTGTTGTTACAACTATTTAGCTTTTCTAATATACCTGATAGATATGCTACTCTTTTCAACCAAGGCTAGTCGTTAAAATATTCCAAAAGGTCATGTTTCGAAGACACGATTCACGTTTCCACGTCAAGACACCATTAAAAATTAAAATTGCTTAAAATTGAATTTTTAAAAAAAAGTTAAATGCATAACATTGCGACCCCACACATAACCCACCGCGACACATTTTAAGGGTCACGACCCATATGTTGGGAACCCATGGACTAGGGCAGGCAGTGGCGTAACAACGGGTTGGCATAGGGGCAGTTGCCAAGGGCGCCAGCTCAAAAGGGCGCCACTAAATCTCTAATTTTTATATTATAATGTGTATTGTTTTGTGCTGAAAACAACTTAGCATTTCGTGGACACGAACAAGATAATCAGATACATTTTGTGAGTCAGTTTGATGTTGGTTTTAAAAGTTCCTTTAAATCGCATATTAAAAATCAAATCACACTAGCTATTTGTCGCCAACATTCCAGAATGAATTTATTAATTTGTTATCAGCGAAAGTACAAAGTGAAATAATACAATAAATTCAAGAAGCTAAATATTATAGTATAATATTTGATAGCACTCCGGATGTATCTCACAAAGACCAATTAACTGAAATTATTCGGTATTTAAAATTTTCCGATAAAGAATTTACCATTGAGGAAAGGTTAGTTGGTTTCGTAAACAAAACAGAAAAAACAGGACAAGAAATTGCCTTGGAAATTGAAGCAGCATGAATTCAAAATAGTTTATCACTTGAAGATGTACGTGGCAAAGGTTATGATAATGGGGCCAACAATGGCAGGGAAGTACAAGGGAATTCAAGCCATAATTCAAAAAGAGAATCCACTTGCTCGGTATATCCCGTGTTTTGCACATAGTCTTAATTTGGTAGATGTGCAAGCGGCCAGCATTGATGCAGAGGTTCTGACATTTTTCGGAACTATACAGGGATTGTACAATTTTTTCTCCTCGTCAACTAGTAAATGGGAAAAAATATCCCCAGTCACCTAAATCAGCCTAAAGAAGCATACGGACACATGATGGTGTTCCAAAGCAAATGTTGTAAGTGCTGTTTATGAGCAACTGGATCAACTTATTTTATTATTAATTGAAATGAAGGATAATCACTTACATGGTGACGCATTATCTGTTGCTAAATCATTGCACCGTAAAATCAATAGTTACAAGTTCATTGCGTTTATAACTACTTGGAATTTGATATTGGAGAAAATAAACAAAGTCAATTTAGCACTACCAAAAAAAAAGACCAGGATATTTATCGATCATCGGTGTTAAAGAACAGAATTTTATATGACTTTGAAGATCTAAGAACTAACGAAATCTATAAAATTTTTCCCAAAATTGAAGAAATGTCATGTATTAAAATGAAAATCGAGCCAGTTCAAAAAAGGAAAGCAAAACGAAAATGAATGCCGGGAGAGCATTCTGAAGATGAAGGACTTAACTTGGTTAAAAATTCAATTTTTGTTGTTGTTGAAATCATTGATTCAATAATGATGCAGTTAAAAGACAGTGGGGCGTGGTGGTCGAGTGGCAGCGCGCTCGACTGGCGTACCGATGGTCACGGGTTCGGATCCATGTGAAGGCAAGGATTTGTTCCCGGGGCCTAGGGCGTCCCTGAGTCACTCAGCTCCGAATTGGTACCTAACACTAGTTAGGCGGCTGGGTAATGCGTGGAACCCACAAAGCCGTGGCCTGTGAACGCGGCATCACTTGCCAACAGATCATCTGTCATAGTCTGTGGACGCAATTATCTTCTGCATAGAAGGAGCGTCTGTATAGATAAGAAGAAGATTTCTTTCTTTGAAAAATATAGCAGAAGACTTTAACTTTCTGACTAGAAAAGCGTTCCAATCTAGGCTAGAATGTAAAGAAGTTCTATTATCAGGCAAATATCCTGAAATAAATAAAGAGCAATATATAATTGAAATAAAATCACCAAATGATTGAAATATTGCAAAACAAAAAAGCCGATGACATGTTTCATTTAGATCTTGTAAATGTTCTCGCTACATGGGAATGCCAATAATCTTACCCGAATATCGAAAGAGCTCTAAAACATTTCTTACAATACCAACCACAGTAGACACTGCTGATAGGAGTTCCAGCAAACTAAAAATTATCAACAATTACTTGAGATCGACTTCAGGTCAACAACGCATATTATCTCTAGCTCTTCTTTCCATCGAACGTGTACTTACCAGTCAAATAAACTTCAATGAAATAATCACCAATTTTGCAAACATTAAAGCAAGAAAAGCTAAGCTTTAAATCTTTGATATAGGACATAGGAGTGGATCCGTGGAGTGTTACTTAAATTTACTTTTAATTGTGAGTTTCTATCGTTGTGTATGAGATAATGAGTAGGACACATTGACACTATTGTTTTTATTTAAAATACATACTTCAAGTTTTGCAGTATTCTTTATTAAGGCAACAATATCCCGTTTTATAAACCAATTTATTTGGTATTATTTAGTAAATAATAAACTTCAAATTAGTATTGTTCCTGTCTTATGCATTTTTTATATTCACGTTGTATGACTGTCACTGTCAGACTACGTAATTATTGTCTAACAAATGAAAAATCGCAAAGCTGAAATTTGTCAATTTATCAAGGGCACCAAAAATAAATTAGCCAAGAGCTCCAAAAACAAGGTTACTCCTCTGAGGGTAGGGGTCGGGAAACTTTTGTCTGAGAGAGCCATAAACACCACATATTTTAAAAAGTAATTCTGTGAGAGCCATACATTATGTTTAAAACTAAAATATTCAAGTAGATGTGTGCATTTTGTGTAATTTCAACACTTACAGTACAATAGTTATGTCTCAGAATTGTTGTTATTAACATTGTTATGATGTTTTTTATATTCAATTACTATGTAGATTATTGTAGATCAAAGAAGTCTGAATAAAATTTTTTTTTCTATAATCGAACATTTGTCTGAGAGCCAGATGCAGCCATCAATAGAGCCACATGTGGCTCGCGAGCCATGGTTACCCGAATAGTGGATTAAAGGATGAGTTAAATTAGTTATATGAGTTAAATGACTTGGGTATGAATTAGATTAGACTAGGTTATGGATTAAATTAGGATAGATGCGGAAATACATTGGTCTAGGGAATGAACTAAATTATACTTTAGAATTATTAGAAATAAATTAAGGGGTGAGGACTAGGCTAAAATATTAGACTAGTTGGGAATTAAATTTAGGGGTGAGGACTAGGCTAAAATATTAGACTAGTTGGGAATTAAATTTAGGGGTGAGGACTAGGCTAAAATATTAGACTAGTTGGGAATTAAATTTAGGGGTGAGGACTAGGCTAAAATATTAGACTAGTTGGGAATTAAATTTAGGGGTGAGGACTAGGCTAAAATATTAGTTTAGTTGGGAATTACATTTTACTAGGGTGAATGGTCAAACGTGACTGGGGAAAATGAAGGTTGTCTAATTAAATCAGTTGGAAATAAATTATTAATTGTGTCTGTGTGTGTGTGTGTGTGGGGGGGGGTGATAACTGAACAAGATTGGGTTATAAAAATAGACAAGAGTTTGTATAAACTTGGGTTTGTATAGACTAGAGTTTGTATAGTTTGTATAGACTAGAGTTTGTATAGATTGTATAGACTAGAGCTTGTAGAGACTAGAGTTTGCATAGACTAGAGCTTGTAGAGACTAGAGTATGTATGCTTGTAGAGACTTTAGGAAATTTAAAATTAACTTATTTAGATTGGGAGAGTTTTCAGCGTATATAGCATGCTGTGCTGGGGCTGGTTCCAATAGGGTGAAGCGGTTATTTAATTTGTATCACTATGACCAACCTGCAGCACAATAGGCGGTTTATCTAATGGTGAAAGTGGTACAGATGTCCCGGGCGCCAGATTCGGGGAAAGTAAAAAAAAAGACGTATTTGGTCGATGAAAATAATGGCTCTCTGAGTTGAGGCGGGGAGGCGTAAAGACGAATCTAGTCTCCGTGAGCTTAAAGTTGCACCTATACCACTAAAGGCCGCCAACTGAGCTAATGAACGGAGGGTTGATTTATCTAATAGGACTAGGCAGTGGCGTAGCTAGGGGGGTGCAGGGGGGAAATATGTCCCCGGGCGCAAATGACCTTAGCTACGCCTCTGGGACTAGGGCTTAAAGTTGCACCTATACCACTAAAGGCCGCCAACTGAGCTAATGAACGGAGGGTTGATTTATCTAATAGGACTAGGGCTTGAATTAGAAATCGCAGAGTTAAGGCTTTTAAAAGCTATTTGGTATTAGAGAGCAGCAATTACACAAGTGTTTGATGACAATATTATTTATTCTACTTTTTGTTTACAAGGACTAGGCGAAAATTGCATTAAAATTAGTATTTTAAACGTTGGTACATGAATAGGCGGCTGGATAGCGAAGTCAGTAGTGCGCTCGCCTCACAAGCTGAGGTGCGTGGGATCTAGCCCACGCTAAGGCCACATTATAAAGATTGATATATGACTATCGCTAAGAAGTCCTACGCTGACTTGGAGAGGAGATGGGCGCCGCCAAGTCTACCAAGCCCCGAGAAAGTTCTAACGGAAACTTTAGCACCCCTACGACCACGAGGTTATGGGACACACACATTTTTACAATTTAAAATATTAAATCAAGTGAAAACGGTGTAAACAAAATCAACGACTAAAGAGAGAACTGAATGTATTTCCAACCAAAAGCAGGACAGTGCTTTAACTCAAGTAATTGGCAGATGTCATATTTTATCAGAAACATTGATGTCGATAAATATGACGTCATTCCCAAGGCATCTCCCACAAATAATTCTTGCTACTACTTAAAAGTACATACCAGTTCGTTCAACAAGTGAGGGAAAAAGAAAAGCACGCCATTAAACATGACACAGGACATGGGATTTGGCTCTCCTTATCTAAGTTAATTCCCTTTGATTAGTTGTGGTTGATTACCTCCCTTGTCCCCTTCCCCGACTTGGCTGAATCTCCCGCAGACGGCAATCTCAATGAACTCGTAACAATGTTATTTTGGTGGCTTCAAAACTTGATCTGGACTAACAAGGCGAGGCGGGTGGGTCTCGGTACTCACTCCACACGCCATCTTGTGGCACCAGCTGCATACACGGGGATTGATTCTAGCCCACAATAAAAGCTTCTGGGGATGGTTTGGGATCAGTTCTTGAATTGGTCATGTCATATCCACTCATGTTTTAAAAAAAAATTGTAACAAATCCATCCCTGGTATGACGTACAGGGCGGGAGTAATCAGCCGAGGGGGTTCGTGCCGGTTTAGTGCTGATGAAAATCGTAAGACTTTTGTATTGTGTAACGTCAACTAGGAAACATGTCGGTCGAGTTTTGGTAGTTGTATGTTGACTGTGCTTTTGTTTCTTACCAGTGGCGTAGCTAGGGTCATGTGCGCCCAGGGACATGATACAAAATCTGCGCCCCTTGTCGGACTGAAAGATTCTGGGGGCTCACTGAGCTACTCAAAATTATTTTTTTATTACGGTTTATATGGTTCATTTTCGAAGCATTTGGTATTTTAATGAAAAAGATTACAGACTAATATTTCTCTAATCGGTTGTAAACAATTTATTTGAAAAATAAAATACTCTACTAATTATACATGACTCGAATAGACATAGTCTACAAAAAATTGATCCTCCTTGATTTGAATGGCGCAAACTCGTCATTCACGTTGTCAAAATTAGAAGTGTTTCTCTTTCGATGCTAAGGAGTGCAAGATCACTCATACGATCTAGTCCCATTCAAAGACGTAAATAAGACAGAATAAGTTTCAGTTTGCTGAAGGACCGCTCACAGTTTCAGTTGTAACAGCAATTGTTAGAAGTATTTGACGCGAACTGCGCAGATTCGGAAATGCGGCATCTCCATATGAAACTATAAAGCCAAGAAGATCCAAAGAAGTTTCCGGTAGAACTTCAGTCCGGGTACTGAGCAGCACTTTTCAGTCTCCGATTTCTGTGCACAATTCGTGACCATTGACTTCATCAGTGTCGTAGAAATTAGCAAAATCTAAGCAATTTTAACGAAGTGTATCGACTTTTGTCTCAGCAAGAAGAGTATTGACGTCTAGTAAAAATCAAAATTTATTTGTTTAGGTTTTTTAGACGTAAAACCCGTATTGATATCTCCTTTTGGAGTCTATCAATTACGCTGTTCATATCACGTGAAATTTCTTCTTCTGCAGAAAGTCCTGCATCTCTTATTAATTCTCCAGGCATCCTCCGATGTCGTCTAATCCTTCTGTCAACCTCGATTCCCAAAGTTGTGCATCTTCTTTTCCATTGTCTACCGCAACCTGGCTCAAATTTTCACGAATGTTGACAATTTCTGACTGAAGCGATTCAAGATCAGTTGCTGCTTCCTTGAAATTCACAGTAGGATTCTGCAACCGTTTCTGGACACGATCAATTTTCCCAAGTATGATGTTCCAGAAATGTAACAAAACTAGGAAGTTAAAGTTTAATATACCTACCAGCAAAGCTTCTGCATCACATCTGGTATCAGGCGTCATATTAGTATGTTCTAATAAATTTTCCGACAGCCCTACCAGTTCATCTAGTCCTTCATAAATTGTTTTAACAGCTTCTGGTCGGGCACTCCAACGTGTTTCAGAATCCCTCTTCACTGTGATTGGCACAACTATTTTTAATTCTTCCCAACGAGTTGTTGAACGAGAAAAAAACAAAAATTTATACTTTCAACTGTTCCAAAAACGTGATAACAACAAGATCCTGTTTAGCTGAGTGTACTCTTGGTAAGTTTAAGCTCTGGTTGTCACAGCTGATGAACAATGCTCTGTGATTTCTGGCACATATTCGCTGCTGAAGGCCGGATATATGCCCAGTCATTACAGCAGCATTGTCATAACATTGTGACCATACATAGTGGTATGCTATTAGATACCAGTTTCTCTACGATAACTCTTTCAAGCAGGTTTGCTGCGTCTTTGGAATGTAACTGTACAAAACCTAAAAATGATTCTTTGATGGTTACTTTTTTAGTTTGAAAATCCACATCCACAAATCTGAGGACTTGAGAAAACTGTTCCCGGTGTCTTAGATCGGGTGTTGAGTCAAGTAAGATACCGTAGTACTTGTTTTTTCTGATTTCACTCAACAGCTGATTCCTTACAGTCGATGTAAGTAGGTGGAAAAATTCATTTTGGATTTCCGGTGATAAATAAGATACTGAACCTGGATATTCTCGGGCATGTTGTAGGTGTTTTTCTAACAGTGGATCATACTGAGCAACAAGTTAGATCACAGAGAGACAGGAAAGAGAGGCGGTGTCTGCTGTTTCATATGAAACGAATCCAACTTGCTTTGACATACCGACGGAAGCCCGTGAGAGGAGAGACCTTCCCTCCTCTCCCCCACTTTATTCCCTCCACAGTGGGATTGGAGAATAACGATTTAAATTTTTTAAAAAGTCACAGTATGCAGCAAAGGGAGGCGAATTAAACATTCTGTAAGCCAGCGGTTCTCAACCATTTGAGATTCAATAACCACTTGAAAAATGTGTGTCTTAGCTACGGATGACTACTAAAAATTGTGCTACTGCCGTGCTGGAAAGTTAAATATAATTATACTGTGTAATGTATATAGCTAGCTATAAGTAATATACATGTTGGTTAGTAAAACTATACTAATATGCTACGATTTACGTGCTCCAAAGACAATATTGTAATGGCTTTCTTTTCTAACGAACAAATGTCATGTATATTAGTCTCATAGTCTTCTCATTTAATTCTACTTGCTAACTAAAAAAAAACTTCAAGTCATAAACAGTAGTTTGTATTAAAAGACTGCTATATCAGTTTATTTAGTACGAACGATGTCTTGTTTTTATTGTAAGCAATGCAGAAAATCCACTTTTACAAAGTTGCAAAGGGTAAAAGTATTTTAAAAGCTAGCTGAGACAGTTAGGAGTACTCAAAATTTCATTAAGCCGAATTTCTGATGCAGCATATTCAAAGTTGTATCGCTGGTCAGTTCAATGAAATGGTTTAATTGCGATGTTGGTCATTTTTTTATTTGATGAGTGAATGTGTGCGAGATTAGGACTGGACATCCACGAAAAACTACTGAACGTTAAAAATCACAAAATTATAATTTAAATTGGTTTTGTATTGATCGAATATGACAAGAAATCAAATTTATCAACAGTTTGTTTATTTATTTCAGCATTTTCTGGTTTCTCTGTGGTTTCGTACAATTGATCAAACATCTCAAAGTTACATTGAAATAATCTTCTTTTCCAAAGATCAAGATTTTTCGTAACAGCAGACACTTTGTCACTGAGAGTAATTATGAAATGTGTCTGCTTTCCTTGCCGAGTTGAATTAAATTTATTGAGTTCTTCAAAAATTTCAGCCAAATAATCCAGAACAGCAACCCATATTCTATGGCTCAAATGATCAACAAGCTTTGAGTTTTTCTACAAGAAACTCTCTTACGCAATAATCATCTGTATAGAAGGATGTAGGTTTTTAACAGATACTATAAGATAAACAGTTGCTATCATTTACTTTGACATCCAGGTATTTGGTTCTATTAACAGCCACTACAGAAGCAGACACCTTCAGTATCACCAACCCCCACCCCCGACCCCCCCCCCAAAAAAAAACAACAACAACAACAAAACAACAACACACGATTGATTGAAAGTTAGAGATTTCATATTCACTAGAAAGAAAAGCTTTTCGTTAATTGTCCATGTAAAATATTTAACGTGTTCGTGACTTGGAGCTTTAGGAACTTTTCTATGACGGTATATACCCAAGTTAACTCACCTTTGGCAATACCACGACCCAGACATTTTATCGGTGGTTAAGAACTAACTTGGCGGATCAAATTATGACATTAGAAACCAGTGACTCGCGAGTTATTAATTTGTTTGTATTGAGATGGAGATATATCATCTTTTACAGCGGATTGTTAAATAACCTAGTTGAACATTTTCACAGTGGCTGTCAAGCCCTCGAGCATTTGGCTGCTAGTAGATTAGTTGGATGGTATCAGCCCGAGGCGTAACTAGGGGGGTGCGAACCGCACCGGGTGACACCGTCACAAGGGGTGATACCAAAGGTTAAAATGATGTATGTTCCCGTTAGTTAACAGGTGTATGTGGTAAGTCGTGAGGGGGTGACACCATGAACTACCGCACTGGGTGACACCAATCCTAGTGACGCCTCTGTTATCAGCACATTTACGCTACAGTACAAGAGACTGTCGCATTTAACCGGGATGGTGGGGGAAGGGGGTGGTGGTGGACAAGGAAAGAAAGTTTCCAGGCGTGGGATGAAAGGAGAGTTTTCACACTGACCTTGACCGTTGTTTTGTTGTCGTATTTGAAAGATTTCGTCTGGCCGTTTTCCAGGAAGACCTTGAGAACGTTGGGCATGAAAGGGGCGTAACTCTCCTGGGGAGACTGGTGCTGAAACAAAACAACAAAGTTACAGACCATCAGACTTATCACGGATCAGGCAATCAGACAGAGACACAATGGTAGGATAGATCCGATAGAGGTTAGAGAATAGATGCTACGCTGAAGGATAAATAGGCATAGATAAAGTTATACGCTACAAGTATGCAATACTATATTTGGATTTTAAGTATTTCTTGCTAAGGTTGTTGTTTTTTTTAATACCTAATAATGATAAATTATTTAGAGTATGCTGCAATGGAAATTCAATGTTATAAATATAAATTTGCCTGGGTTATGATTTCACTCATCTGAGACAAAGAAAGTATAAAGAACCATATGACCAAGACTAACTTTGCTTTATTCCTCAACATCAAGCGTGTCAATCTCCCTTATTGCTATCATGTTATTATGCCGTCTATTTAATCTCGTGTTTTTGTTTGTTTGTTCACCTATTATTTTCTTTCGTCAGTTTACGTGAGTGGACCTGGTGCGGCCATTTAGCCCCCCCCCCATCTGATCCATGGCATGGTATATAGTCTCCAACCCTCCCCCTTCTCTTAGATACGTGCTTACTGTAAGATAAATCCAGGCCTATTTACCGGACCCAGTAATAATAATACGTCAAGATTGATTTCAAATCACCGCCCACACATCTTCCTCTCCCTCCCTCCCTCCCTCCCCCCTCTCTCTCTGTTTGTGTGTGTGTGAATATATGTATGTACATATGTATGTTTAGTCCAACTTTTGTTTTCTCCGTGTGCAGACTCTAAATGACGAGCCAGGGATGGTGGCCCTTCAATCTGACGTGTCCATTCACGGGTGCAACAGCCTCCATAAAGAACCGATGACGCTCATATTAAACTGGTGTATTTCTTACAACCCCTCACGTCCTGAGTTCAACTCTTCTAAAGATATTCCCAGTAAGAAGGGGTCAAGACTTTCCCTAATGATATTGGCTGGTAGAAACTATTTTTACTGGTTTTTTTTCTCTTAATATGCGACCACTGGAAGAAAGAGAACCCGCCCTAGTGGACTTGCCTTGTTACATCAAGTCACAGAGAATGTCATCACATAATGCGTCTCAGTTTGTTTGTTTTTTAAATTCCAGAAGGAAATAATTTTCGTTTACTTTTAGAAAGTCTGTGTCGAGATGGGGCTATTTTATTCATCGATTGTATAGAGAAATAAACGTAAAAGCGAATTACTATGAACTTGTTATAGAATGACAGAAAATAATTACATTTCTAGCCTTAGAGCTAAGGGACCACCGATAAAGTAATCACGCTACGGAGTCGGGGAGGGGTTGTAAGAAAGTGTGACAGATTTTGACAGAAATGTAGTGAAATCAAAGATCGTGTGTGACGTAATGCATTTCTATATTATACAAACAAAAACACAAAACTGACGAAGATTTGAAACCTGGTTATTCTGTTAGAAGTTGTCACGCTTTATAAATTGAATAGCTGACAAGTAACGCTTACTTCAAACCTAAACAAGTAATGGTTCAATTGAAGACAATATCTAGTCAGAAAGAACGATTCTTTTGGGGGTTAGGGAGAACGATTTTTTTAAAGCGGAGGGGAGACAGATTGTGATTTATGGGGGGGGGGTAGCGATTAATTGTAGACATTAGAGTTAAAGCAACTGATTTTGTATGTGTTATGTTTGTATGGATGATTAAGATAACATATTTTCATGACAATATATAATGGCTACTTTTTAAATGTCTGACCATTGGTTGAAACCACCACAAGAAGTTGGATCTTGAAAATGTGATCCTTAGTTCAATTTTCGCTGCAACAATTTTACTATTTCGACTCGAAAAAGGGGAAGTTGTGAAAAAGGATCGGTTTGAAACTAATGGCCCACAATCGTACAGAATATACATGGACTAGGATAAGGGCTGCGTTCCTATTTATACAGATAACAATATTTTAAGATTAAAAAATGGTTCGGAAACTTTTTTTTTCGAAAAAACACATTTTGCTATATTAAATAAGGTGGGTGTGGAAATCATATGTGGATGAAAACATTTCAAGACACAATGGCTTTAAAGCAGATAACTATTTTAATTATTTTCACTTCAAATACATATTTTTATCAAGAACGTGGAAAATGAGGTTTCTTCATTCATCCATTGAGTGATATTTACGTTTACACTTTGTTAAAAACATACAGTTTTGAGACAGGGGTCTTTTTCTTTTGGTTAAAATTTAATTGCTTTGCCAACGTCTTCTTTTCACTCATTGCAAACAGCATCATCTCAATATTATTTTGCCTGTCAATAGTAATAGAGCTAATATATTATATATATAATATATATATCCCTCCACTAACCGAACATACAGATACAGTTAAAGATAAAAGTCTCAGTATATACTTATCCAACCGAAAAATGAAAAAAAAACAACTCTCATCAGATTTGGGAAAACCATCACAACACAGACAAAATTCGAAGAATCCCTAAAGAAAACAAATACACATAAGATTTCACTACCCATAATGGCCAAAGAAACAAATATTACTAGTGGATCGCTTCATATACCCACCCCGCTTATCTGTAATCTTAAGTAGTTTTATAATTTCTCGTCTTTCCAATAAGCGACTAACAGTGAAAAGATTAGACCACAAGATGACGAATTAATTCACTTTTGGCTTCAAAAAACATTTGAGCAACCTGACACTTTATCGATTTCTGCCAGGAATTCAGCGTTTGAACAACAACAAAAACTGTAGGAACCTCGCAGGCAAATGTTCACTTTTAATCAGACTCGAGAATTTGTCAACACAAAGTGAGATGGTTCGGGTACTGTAAAGGAGTTATTAACTTAAAGTACTTTCGAGACTGACTCGTATTGGAGTAGTCAGTACCAACATTTCTCTTTCATCCACTAGAGTAGTCAGTCCCTACACATACTTCTCTGACTCCCACTGGAGTAGTCAGTCCCTACACTTACTTCTCTGACTCCCACTGGAGTAGTCAGTCCCTACACTTACTTCTCTGACTCCCACTGGAGTAGTCAGTCCCTACACTTACTTCTATGACTCCCACTGAAGTAGTCAGTCCCTACATTTAAATCTCTGACTCCCACTGGAGTAGTCAGTCCCTACACTTACTTCTCTGACTCCTACTGGAGCAGTCAGTCCCTGCACTTACTTCTCTGACTCCCACTGAAGTAGTCAATCCCTACACTTACTTCTCTGACTCCCACTGAAGTAGTCAGTCCCTACACTTACTTCTCTGACTCCCACTGAAGTAGTCAGTCCCTACACTTACTTCTCTGACTCCCACTGGAGTAGTCAGTCCCTACACTTACTTCTCTGACTCCTACTGGAGCAGTCAGTCCCAACACTTACTTCTCTGACTCCCACGGGAGTAGTCAGTCCCTACACTTACTTCTCTGACTCCCACGGGAGTAGTCAGTCCCTACACTTACTTCTCTGACTCCCACTGGAGTAGTCAGTCCCAACACTTACTTCTCTGACTCCCACGGGAGTAGTCAGTCCCTTCACTTACTTCTCTGACTCCCACTGGAGTAGTCAGTCCCTACACTTACTTGTCTAACTCCCACTGGAGTAGTCAGTCCCTACACTTACTTCTCTGACTCCCACTGGAGTAGTCAGTCCCTGCACTTACTTCTCTGACTCCCACTGGAGTAGTCAGTCCCTACACTTACTTGTCTGACTCCCACTGGAGTAGTCAGTCCCTACACTTACTTCTCTGACTCCCACTGAAGTAGTCAGTCCCAACACTTACTTCTATGACTCCCACTGGAGTAGTCAGTCCCTACACTTACTTCTCTGACTCCCACTGGAGTAGTCAGTCCCTACACTTACTTCTCTGACTCCCACTGGAGTAGTCAGTCCCTACACTTACTTCTATGACTCCCACTGAAGTAGTCAGTCCCTACATTTAAATCTCTGAATCCCACTGGAGTAGTCAGTCCCTACACTTACTTCTCTGACTCCTACTGGAGCAGTCAGTCCCTGCACTTACTTCTCTGACTCCCACTGAAGTAGTCAATCCCTACACTTACTTCTCTGACTCCCATTGAAGTAGTCAGTCCCTACACTTACTTCTCTGACTCCCCCTGGAGTAGTCAGTCCCTACACTTACTTCTCTGACTCCTACTGGAGCAGTCAGTCCCAACACTTACTTCTCTGACTCCCACGGGAGTAGTCAGTCCCTACACTTACTTCTCTGACTCCCACTGGAGTAGTCAGTCCCAACACTTACTTCTCTGACTCCCACGGGAGTAGTCAGTCCCTACACTTACTTCTCTGACTCCCACTGGAGTAGTCAGTCCCAACACTTACTTCTCTGACTCCCACTGGAGTAGTCAGTCCCTACACTTACTTCTCTGACTCCCACTGGAGTAGTCAGTCCCTACACTTACTTCTCTGACTCCCACTGGAGTAGTCAGTCCCTACACTTACTTGTCTGACTCCCACTGGAGTAGTCAGTCCCTACACTTACTTCTCTGACTCCCACTGGAGTAGTCAGTCCCTACACTTACTTCTCTGACTCCCACTGGAGTAGTCAGTCCCTACACTTACTTGTCTGACTCCCACTGGAGTAGTCAGTCCCTACACTTACTTCTCTGACTCCCACTGGAGTAGTCAGTCCCAACACTTACTTCTCTGACTCCCACTGGAGTAGTCAGTCCCTACACTTACTTCTCTGACTCCCACTGGAGTAGTCAGTCCCTACACTTACTTCTCTGACTCCCACTGGAGTAGTCAGTCCCTACACTTACTTGTCTGACTCCCACTGGAGTAGTCAGTCCCTACACTTACTTCTCTGACTCCCACTGGAGTAGTCAGTCCCTACACTTACTTCTCTGACTCCCACTGGAGTAGTCAGTCCCTACACTTACTTGTCTGACTCCCACTGGAGTAGTCAGTCCCTACACTTACTTCTCTGACTCCCACTGAAGTAGTCAGTCCCAACACTTACTTCTATGACTCCCACTGGAGTAGTCAGTCCCTACACTTACTTCTCTGACTCCCACTGGATTAGTCAGTCCCTACACTTACTTCTCTGACTCCCACTGGAGCAGTCAGTCCCTACACTTACTTCTCTGACTCCCACTGGAGCAGTCAGTCCTTACACTTAATCTGAATCTTTTAAAACGAAGATTTAACAAACAAAAACTAAAGATTGTATATATTTTCTTCGGACATGAAAGTCTGGTTATTATTAAGTCCTATAATTTATAAGTTTTAATCATTGGTGAAATGCGGTTTGTTTCAACACAGTAAACGTTCTTCTCTGTCCTACTATCTTAATCTTAGATTAATTTTCTTGCATTCTTATTTTAAAAAGTCATAAATGTAGTGTAAACATAAAATTAATTGAAATCTAATTTACAAGTATTCCAATCCTGTTGATTATTTGACCACGTTTTGAAATATCATTTGTCTCTAATTCACCCACTGGCCATTTCAACAAGAATGGGGTTTTCTGATCATCTACAAACTCAAATGCTATTAATTATATTTGACCATTTGAACCTTTCTCATTTGTTCATCATATCTATCTATATTATTTATAATATATAATTCACCAGGACAAGCACAAGACGTGTTCAAATAAGCATGACGAATGATCCTTGGTAGGGTCGACCAATCATAGTTTATGTTTGGCTAGCGATGGTGTTGCAGGGTGGGGCAGGTAAAAACTGCAGTGGGCATGTCTCGAGACCAACAATAGGTAGGCGCCCCCCCCCCTGCCCCGACGTTCACTCGCGTTGTTTTTATTTCGTCGTACTGCTGTTTGTTTTCTGTTCTTTCCTCCCGTTCTTTGCACTATGAGCAAGTCTGCGACGTATGCTAAGCGTGGGTCGTATCTAGTACTACTAGTAAACAATATTTAGTTATATATCAACTACTTTCAATACTGACGGGAATGTGGGATCATAGAACTCCCAATAGGGAAAACTCTAAATCTGTTGTCTCTCATTACAAAATAAAATATTTTTTTCTTGCTTTTTTTACGACAAGTAAATTCAATGTTCACATATTAATGTTTAATGAACTGCTAAGAAATATGATTAATTTTAAATAGAAGTTCAACTCACGGAGTTCTAAAATTTCAACATTCCAAACAATTCTCAAAGCCACTTTGTAGCAAGATTGGCACGAACCGGCGTCCTGAAGTTATGCTACTTGTGTTACCTTGCACCATGGTGTGGGTGACAGGCTGAGAAATCAGCTTCTTAGAAATGTGTAAGTAATTATACGGTTGTATCTCAGCCTCTTGGGAACCTTTATTTACAGTTAAAATGTCGACGGGGCTAAATATGAACTTTTTATAAATCAAAGTAACGATCCAAGAATTTGGAAGAGGCCTCCAAATAGTTAGATTTTCAGCTGTTAAGACCTTCAAACGTAGAGACCTTCATTTATAGAGACCTTCAAATTGTGAAGTTATTAAATGGGGCAACTTTTTTAAGTGATCAAAAAAGAAATCAGTAGGTCACAAAAAGGATTGTTTATTATTTCCAAACGAATGGCTTTTACTTGTGTATATAGTAAACTATTCTGGGGCCTGTTTCTGTTAGTAAATGCTGCCGTGCCTAGACCATGGGAAGTCCTATAAGGTTTAAAGGTGGACCCACGTTGCATACACAAGATGAATGGGTAGCACTACTACCTGACGCTTGTTCCTTATCTAACGAGATGCACTGCTTTCGGGGGGCGAATTTGAAGAGTGTTAAATATGGTCTTGCCGCCAGAAGGGCGTGTATAGAACTAGTTAACGGTTTAATGATGTCAACTGGTCCACCACAAGACAGAAACTATTGATTTTGTTACTCTCCTAATGGGCCTTTATTTGATGGTGTTGGTACTTGGTCTTTCGGTCGTCTTACTGCGTTACATCATTATCGCTTTAATACGTCTCTTTGACTGGAGTGGCAAGACTTGTAGGACATGGGTTATTCCGAGACTTGGAGGACATGGGTTATTCCGAGACTTGGAGGACATGGGTTATTCCGAGACTTGGAGGACATGAATTATTCGAAGACTTGTAGGACATAGCTTATTCCGAGACTTGGAGGACACGAGTTAATCCGAGACTTAGAGGATATGAGTTATTCGAAGACTTGTAGGACATAGCTTATTCCGAGACTTGGAGGACACGAGTTAATCCGAGACTTAGAGGACATGAGTTATTCGAAGACTTGTAGGATATATGTCATGATATCGTTACCCAAGTGGACGGCGCAGAAATGGTGGAGCTCAGAAAGTGGCCGTAAAGTTACATTGGTGCAGTGAAATTTGAGTAAAAAAGAGAACAGCAAATGTTGTCCGTGGATGAAGTGAGTATGTGATTTGCCAAATATAAAAACCATGACTCTCTGTGAGAAAAATCAGCATGGATAAGAACCCCACCCTGACCACTCGTTTCCCCTGATGTCATTCCCACCTTGAAGACTTGTTTCCCCTGATGGCATTTCCAACCTGAAGAGTTATCACCTGATGGCATTCCAACCTTGAAGAGTTACCTGATGGCATTCCCACCCTGAACCATAGGCCCAAGAAGCATGTGACCGCAAGGAATCTAATTACTTCAGCTAGAGTCTGGACTCTTCTGATATTGAACGTGTTTTACATGCTGGTAGGGCACGGTGGCCATGGCATGCGCACTCGGCTGGCGTACCGAGATTTGCGGGTTCGAATCTATGTGAAGACAGGGGCTCGATTCCGTGGCTAAGAGTGTCCCTGGGTCCACCCAGCTCTGATGGGTACATGACATTGGTTGGGGTAAAGTAAAGGAGGCTGGGCATTGTGCTAGCTACACAATACCCTCGTATGCTGTGGCTATTGAAACTTATGAACGCTGCTTCACTTTCCCGTTGCCCAGCATGGTCTGAAAAGGAAACTGCAATTCTTTTTTTTAAAAATACAGGATGACCTGTCATCTAGTCTAGGAAAAAGGTTGGAAAACATGCGGCCCACTAGGGGATCTGTTTGGCCCCTGTCAAAATTCGAAAAACAAAATCTATAAATTAGGACTGCGGAAATTACGATAAATTAATCGATTATTAGTTAAAAATTTTCATAGATTAAAAATAATTTGATCGATTCAAATTCGATTAAATAAAAAAAAATTCTAATATTTTTCCACAATTTATTAATAATTTATATTTTTAGTTACTTACATATTTCCCCCTTGTATTATTATTATTTATTTAGACGGGCATACGTAAACAAAAAGGTTTTTCTTCCTCATTTCTTGTATAGCAGTAATAGCAGAGCGAATTTGCAGTGATACGTCACAAAATTAGGGAGCCATGGAATTACCGCGACTTAACCGATTTCGTGAAACAATGGATCGTGACTTAACGGGATCTATATATGTGTTATACACATATATAAAATCGAAATTAATCGATTAAATTTTTTCTCTCGATTAATCTAACAATTGTTTTAATCAGTGGCAGCCCTAATATATATATATATATATATATATATATATATATTATATATATATATATATATATATATATATATATATTTATAGAGTATATACTATAAATAAATGTATGTTAAAGTTGACAGATTTTTTTATTTTTTTTTAAATTACATTTTTTTATGTTGTGGTTCTTCGATGTTTCATGACTCACTGATGTTGAGCCACTTGATATTTCATGATCCACTTGATTTTTCATGATCCACTTGATTTTTCATGATCCACTTGATATTTCATGATCCATTGAATGTGGCCCTCGTTCTTTAAGGTTTATCTGCCTCTGATTTAGGGCATTCCCGGTACAAAATAAAACACGTGAGAGAAACTTGTTGTCAGACCGAAATCTCCAAATGGATAGACAGACAATCAGGGTGGGTGGTATTAAGTACAACATAAGCTACATCAGCTAACATAAGCTGAGTAAGGTTATTAGGGACAAAATATGTGACAGGAAAAATTTGCTTCTGATTTCTTGTTACTAAATCTTGATGCTATCAAACCAACTATAGGCGGGAATTCAAAAAGTAATTTTTGAATAATTTTATACATTGTGGTGAGAAAAGTGTATGTGTGTGTGTGGGGGGGGGGATGAGCAGTGACATAATTTGATGATTATCAGCAAGGGGCATGAACCCAACATTTATAACTTGGCTTTCATGTAAAATACATGGCCCGGTATTCAGCATGGGTGTTCTCTTTCCGCCCCAACCCTTCTTTGGCTACTCCAATGCTACTCAAAGTGGTGGTCCGCGGACCAGTGCCGGTCCGCGGACCATCAGCTGCCGGTCCGCAGAAATTATCATGTAAGGAAAGAAAAATATAATAATAATCTTCCTTTGGCAGCCATTAATACTAACCCTAAAAATATGTCAATTTTCAACAAAAAGCACATACAAATACAATAATAATAATAATAACAAACAAAATTATATTAATTTCAATAATTAGTACTTAAGTGTTAATTTGAAATAGATGCGAGATTTGAAGTGACCCATACATGAAAAAAAAGAAAGAAATTTATGATTTCTTACACCAGTATTCGAACTTGCCGTCTGCTGATGTAAAGAAACAAAATAACCGACTGAAAATAAAAAACGAACTATATTTAAATGAACAGATTAATAATTTACAGTCAAACCTCTCATAATGAGCACATCCCTTAACGAGCGAATATTCGCTTATAGAGTGACGCAGAAAGGGAAAGTCCCTTTTTCCTCGAAATTCATTTGTGAGTCGGCATTTTGGCCCCGATGTATTATTCTTTGTTAAGCACTCGGTCTGTTAGCGCAGCGGTTCTCAACCTGTGGGTTTTCTGGGGGTCGCCAACTATATTCATATAATGCAAATTTGCTCTTTTTTGTGAAATGACTTATTTACATTTCAAGGGGGTCTCGGGTCACATGCAATGTGATCACCCGTTTTTACAAATTTTGTATTCAGACAGTATTCGTAATTTTTTTATGTGCAAAGTGTAATAACATGTGTTAAATGTCTTCGGAAAAAAACACAAGAAGACAATCATAAGAGAGAAAAAAAACTGTTGAAATGAAACGTAAAACTATTGAAAAGCGATAACAAGGTGGCTAATCTAGCGCGCAGCTACAATAGGCCAACATCAACGATTTGCACTATTCTCAAGAACAATTAAGGAGATGGATCCTTTAAATGGAGTGGAGTGTCAAGAATGTATACGAAACGTTTACGACACATTTTCGTCAAATTTTGAAGCGTCGGCAAAACAAATGTCTTTGGACAGTTTTCTAGTTAAAAAGGAATAATTTTTTGTCATAAATTCATATTTTCGGTTACGATTTTTGTTTCAAATCGAAATTGCATTCCAAGTTGTTTCACTCTTTAACAATTCATAAGTAATTTTATTTGAATAAATGTTAATATAATTTTTTTGAAAAATGAGTATTTTTTTTCAGCATGGAACCGAAGATCAACGTTTTCCGAATGTGCATTTTATCGCAGGTTGTCATTTAACAATTAAAAACATTGACAGTAATCTTTTATCATCACATTATGTTAATTTTGAATCTCTTTAGGATCGACTGTTTTATAGTATAGTACTGTGAAGTAGATGCAAAGTACTTTGTGAAGTACATGTGAAGTACTTGTGAAGTACATTTAGAGTACTTGTGAAGTACGTGTAGAGCAGTGCTTCTCAAACTTTTTAGTTTCGCGGACCGGCGGGAATTTTTCCTTAGCTCTAGGAACCAGTGCACTATTTTACCCGTACTGAAGTGGTAGCGAAATGTAATTTATTTTACTATATTTGTTTCATTTTAAGTGTCTATTGCCAAAAAATTGACATATTCTAATGTGTTAGTAAAATATGGTTGCGAACAGAGGATTATAATTCGATTTCTCTGTACTTTCTTGATAACTTCTGTGAACCGGTGGTGGGTGAGTACACGTGAAGTACTTGTAGACTATTCCCCTAACAAATGTTCACTTACCGGAGCTACACACGCGCCATTGACCATGATGGCGTCAGCGAATCGGACCTTGGAAGGGTTACTTTTCAACCTGGCCTTTTTAGCTGCGGTCAAGATGGCGGACTTTCTGCTGGACTGAAAGAAAGATGAATGCGACTCTTGTAACTAAATAAAAACAAGCCTTGGCATGTATGTGATGATTTGTCAACAAGAATGTAAAAGTGGTTCTTAAACTATTAGTTTCACTGACTACAAGCTGTGTGCGCTCGTGTGTGTTGTTGATTTCTACAACCATTAAACAAAAATCTAGATAGATTATGTCAACTTTTAAAATTGTACTTACAAATGAAGGATAATGTTTTGATTGTGATTTTATGAGACACAAGGTTTAGATGAAATTACACGTCAGTTTTTTTATTTAAAAACAACAGATTTAATTTATAGATTTCAAACGTTTGATAAGTTTATTTAAACACGAGTGGGAGGCATCTTCGACTTTCTGTCCTGGATGCCCAGGAGGCCGCTTCAGAAGCGACCGCTCCGGGTTCCCAGCTGTTACGTCCCATTGGAGGAGGAGGCCAGATAGCTTGGGGGGGTGGGGGGTCTACCAGGAATACCCATGAAGAGGATTAGGCTCGTGGCTTCTGATTTTAAATACGATTCAGTGTCAAAACAACGGTGTCTGTCGTTGTCATCATGGTGTGAAATGTGACACCAGTTAAATGTCATACTAAGTGGCGTACAGAGACGGTGTGCCGCCCTGGGAGGGTATTGATTCTGCCAACCGTCCACTGTCCCACTCCGTGAAACATGGACTCGACTAAACTTGATATAACACTGACACTATCACAAACTAAACTTGATATAAAAATGACACTAGCACAAACTAAACTTGATATAACACTGACACTAGCACAAACCAAACTTTATATAACACTGACACAAACTAAACATGATATAACACTGTCCCTGGCACAAACTAAACTTGATATAAAACTGTCCCTGGCACAAAATTAACTTGATATAACACTAACACTCGCACAAACTAAACTTGATATAACACTGTCCCTGGCACAAACTAAACTTCATATAACATTGACATGGCACAAAATAAACTTGATATAACACTGACACTGGCACAAACTAAACTTGATATAACACTGACCTGGCAGAAAATAAACTTGATATAACACTGACACTTGAACAAACTAAACTAGATATAACACTGACACTGGCACAAACTAAACATGATACAACACTGACCTGGCACAAAATAAACTTGCTATAACACTGACACTAGCACAAACTAAACTTGATATAACACTGTCCCTGGCACAAACTAAACTTGATATAACACTGACACAAACTAAACTTGATATAACACTGACACTGGCACAAAATAAATTTGATATAACACTGACCCTGATACAAACTAAACTTGATATAACACTGTCCCTGGCACGGACCTATTTTTTTCAGGAACACACCAGCAACATCCATTTATCATTGTGTGAATGGAGGCGTTAAGGAGTGGGGGTGGGGGGTATGATAAATCAAAGACTCCACGACGAAAGACACCGAGGTAAATAATAGCGCGGCCAGTGGTCAACCCTCACTAAGCCTCTCCAGCGTCTTTCTGATAAATTCTAAATACATTAGTTCATTATAGCGTAAGATGTATGTATAACTTTAGTTTACTTCTCTCTACAGACTTGGAGCAGCAGAGAAAAGCTTTGAAATATAAATATCTCTTTCATCTGGTGGAATTTTGAAAAATCGTTCATTTTTAATTGTCTAATGTCTAGAAGAGAGATGTGTCTATTCTGTTAATCCTGGTTTCTTGAGTTGAAACAAACAGAAAAAACATCAAAGGTTTTGATTCCTCTTTTTATATCGTCCTCGGAGTGAAAAGAGACATGTAAAGGGAAATCATCAACTGAATTTCTTTACATTTTAACTTTTTATTATATTACTTATTTCTATTTATTAATAATAACTCGTTGTTTATTATAGCTAATTTATTTTTAAATTTTAACTTGAGTGAATCTTTGATCGTCACACAAACGCATAATTTTTAAAATTTGCTTTGAAATATGCAATAATATTGAGAGAGACCTTGCAAAAGTTATTGTCAGTTTCTGAATTTTGCTTGGATCGCACGCCAAAAAAACATAGAGAAATATGGCAACTTATGGATGTTGTTGTGGGTTAATGAACTTATATATCTATGTATTATTGTCAAACAAAGGAAAATCTTCTTAATCACAGTGACGTACATTTTATTTTAAGCAACGCATATCTGAGGTGTTGCACCAAATCAAACCATTACAACCTATAATGTGTCTTTATAAAGATTGATACACATTACTTTAATTAAATGTGTGCTAATTATCTTTAGATCTATAGGCATCAAATAATAAGAGATACAATTTTTTTTAAAAATGTTAAGAAACTAAAAAAATCATAATATTTTTCAAATGTAACTTAGTAAAATGGCTGCACTTCATGAACCTTTAAATTCTTGCAGTTTAATTCAATTCTTTACTTCAATCTTCTATATTTGAATCTTTTTTTTATATACGATGATGAATGATTAACGCTGCTCTCCCTTGGGCCTAATATAGCATGTCATCGCACGTCATCCAATATTATGATGAACCATCTCAAATAACGTCCTTTGATTTTCCCCAAACCCTTGGTGCACCCCTGCCTCAAATAGAGCGTCCAATAACTCAATGGTTAGTGAAGTTGAGTCTCAAAGATTTATTTCCTTGACCAATGTCTCAACAGCTGGGCTCATGGTACCGCGGCAAGAACGCTTTACTGGAAATAGTCGCCACCGAGCTAGAAGGATCCTTTGCAATGTTCCTTTTATGCTGCGCGGCCGCCCAAATTTCTGACCAACGACGCGCAGCAGTATAAAATTACCGCTAAGCAAAGTTTGATGATACAATAACTGTGTTTGTGGGGAGTAAAAGTGTGCACACACAAAAATGGATGCTGTGCAACTTTGCACACGAGTTTGTTGATTTTCACAGGGACAAACGAACCTTAGAGGGAACTTTGATCCTTGGGGGAACTCGCCCCGTTGCTGCTACGTTACGCAAATGAGGACTGGGCACTGCCCAACAAAAATCTACCTGCACAGACTAGACACCCAACAGGGACCTCGGCTGCCGCGTATGTGGCATGACTGAGGAGTGGGTGACACACCTGGTGGCCGATTGATCTGCAGCGATTGGGAAGTGGTCAGATCTGGCAGCTCTAGAACTGCCGATGAATACCTGCATGGAGCTAACACTTTCTTGAGGCTCGCGGCAGGAACTGGCTTGGCCCTTCAAAGAGAACCCACAACTTTTTGTTTTCACAACCAGTTCTGTTAAAGTCCTCGTGCTTTCTTGTTGTCTATTGTAATACATGCCTAAATACTAAATGATAAAAGTAGGTCTCATTACACAGTACAGAGCTGAGCCTATGTTATAGAGTTCACGTTAGCTCGTATTACTACTTGGCGATAAATGGGACCAACCACCATACAGAGACAAAATGAGGCTAGCGGCAGACATCCGATTACTACCATGGTTACATTAAAAGTTGGGCTGCATGGTTGTCTATGGATCTCTTAAATCAAATTGTATGATGCTGACAGACTGTCCAAGTGATAAACTTACATTGTCTGACTAAGGCTGACAACTGTCCAATTGATAAACTTACATTGTCTGACTAAGGCTGACAGACTGTCCAAGTGATAAACTTACATTGTCTGACTAAGGCTGACAGACTGATCAAGTGATAAACTTACATTGTCTGACTAAGGCTGACAGACTGTCCAAGTGATAAACTTACATTGTCTGACTAAGGCTGACAGACAGACTGTCCAAGTGATAAACTTACATTGTCTGACTAAGGCTGACAGACTGTCCAAGTGATAAACTTACATTGTCTGACTAAGGCTGACAGACTGTCCAAGTGATAAACTTACATTGTCTGACTAAGGCTGACAGACTGTCCATGTGATAAACTTACATTGTCTGACTAAGGCTGACAGACTGTCCAAGTGATAAACTTACATTGTCTGACTAAGGCTGACAGACTGTCCAAGTGATAAACTTACATTGTCTGACTAAGGCTGACAGACTGTCCATGTGATAAACTTACATTGTCTGACTAAGGCTGACAAACTAAGTGATAGATAGACTTACGTTGTCTGAATAAGGCTGGCAGACGGTCAAGACAATGGACTGACGACATGACCTGACCAACTCGATGACCTTCTCCCGTGGCGCCCTCCTGACTTCTTCTCCGTTGATCTTGAGTATAAGGTCGCCAGGAAGAAGCTTGTCCACACTTGGGCCACCTGTAAAAATTAAACTGCACGATATCTCAGTAGTCTCCATCAACAATATGTTATTTCAATAGTCCCCCTTAACTATATGTTAGTTCAATAGCCACACTTAACCACATGCTATCTAGTGGGGCCACGATTGACGAACTACATTTTAGGCGTTGCTGGCCAGCGCTAACATTTATGACTTTACAGTATACGTAATGTATCTAATGTTATCGGCCCATCTCTAGCAATGAGAAATAATTTAATGGAGAAAACATTGCAAAATACGACTCCTCATTAAGTTCACGTAGTCATCTTAGTCCACAAAGAACACAAGTTAAAATATAAATTTTAACAAAATTTCTAGAGAGAGAAAAATTACAATTGAAGGGAGATAAGCGAATTCATTATAAAAAATTTTTTTAAACCTATGAATTATTTTTAAAACATATTTCATTTATTTATTATAATTTGTTAATAACTGATAGTACATATAACGAATGAATTCTTTAATTTGAGACTGAGACATCTTGGCTCCGTAACACCAAAGAATGTATATTTTGTGCCATTAACAGCTATTTTTTTAAAAATCAATTAGAAATCAAGAGAAAGCCATTTGTAGTTTGTAACTAGGTTCGACCTACAGATACCCTCATCTATTTAGTGGCCCAAAGTGCCTGAGCCCGCACAGGAACAGGTGGTAAAAAAAGGGTGCCACCTTCTTTTAAAGTAGATTCTAGCTTTTATGTTTATCTACTTGAAGTCAACAACTATTACTTAAGACTCTTAATAAGAGACTAACAATATCCATACAAACAACGCAGTTACTTAGAGAATTGACGTATTACTCTCTCCCCTTCCATTCCCCCCTCTCTCCCTCCATCACCCTCTCTCCCCCTCCATCCCCCCTCTCTCTCCCTCCATCTTCTCTCTCTTTCTCTCTATCTCTCTCTCTCTCTTTCTCTCTCTCTATCTCTCTCCCCGAATGTCATTCAAATGGCGCAACTCGTCGTGGTTCAATAGGATTATTATTTTTTCTTCTAAATACATTTATTTTTAAGGTCATATTTGTTGACGTGTTATTTTAATGACCCCCTTCCCCCAAATACAATTTTCCATTTTCTGATCCCATTTTGTTTTGACATCGCCATCAGACTTCTTGAGACAGGTCAGACTAAGATTTCCAACACTCCCTCCGGAATTCTTGACCAGTAAGAAAACACGTCACATCCGGTAAGCCGCCGATGACCCTCCTTGGCGAGGGGCCAAATCCCATGTGGCTAACTTGATTAGCTTGTGATGTCAACATCTGATCCCCACGGCGGTCACCAAACGATCACGTTCAAGTTGTCACCAGTGGTCAACAACTCGCCCGGACTAGGAGATGGATACGCTGGCTTCGGTTTCCATGGAGATCCTAATGTCTAATCCGGAAATTTGGAAAGGGAAAATTGGAATATCGAGCCTGTGGGTTTTCTTTAAAAAATAAAATAAAACAACTTAAATGTGTGTGTGTGTGTGGTTAAAGTCGCAGGTCATGCTGGGAGGTGATGGCTAGTTGAAGGCTCAACGTTCGACGCCAATTGACGAAATTGTTAAGGATTATTCCTTGCATCAGGCCTGGAATAGAAGCAATTATTTGTGATGTTCCCAGAGCAGCAATTTCTAGTACAGGACGAGACGTCTAGGAATCCAGCCCATAGAGATATTAGCTTAGATGGCCAACCATCGTGGCAAGTCATCGTGACCAGTCATAGTGGCAAGTCACTGTGACCAATCAGCGTGGCAAGACATCGTGGCAAGTCACCGTGGTCAGTAATCGTGGCAAGTGATCGTGGCCAGTCACCGTGGTCAGTAATCGTGGCAAGTGATCGTGGCCAGTCACCGTGGTCAGTAATCGTGGCAAGTGATCGTGGCCAGTCACCGTGGTCAGTAATCGTGGCAAGTGATCGTGGCCAGTCACCGTGGTCAGTAATCGTGGCAAGTGATCGTGGCCAGTCACCGTGGTCAGTAATCGTGGCAAGTGATCGTGGTCAGTCACCGTGTTCAGTAATCGTGGCAAGTGATCGTGGCCAGTCACCGTGGTCAGTAATCGTGGCAAGTGATCGTGGCCAGTCACCGTGGTCAGTAATCGTGGAAAGTGATCGTGGCCAGTCACCGTGGTCAGTAATCGTGGCAAGTGATCGTGGCCAGTCACCGTGGTCAGTAATCGTGGCAAGTGATCGTGGCTAGTCACCGTGACCAGTCACCGGGTATTATGAGGTGTAGAGAATGTAAATACAAAAAAATATAACCTTTCATGTTGTGTAATATGCGATATACGAAGCACAAAGACATACTAGGAACTTGCCTATAACATAAGCTGTACACTTGAATAGTAAAAAATAAAAATATTTTTTATTCCACAGAGAAAATAAGAAGCATACAGTTAAGCCAAAGTCAAATGACCATTTATAAATACATATATATACATTTTTAAAAGTACAATGAGCAGTCGACTATAGTAAATTGAGAATCCCTGTAATCAACTTCCTGACCTCCGTGCTGCTGATAAGGATTCTTAAGGCTTCAGGTGGCAGTGGCAAATGTTTATTTTATAAGAAATCACTAATTAATCTCTAACCACTGGTGACTTGAGGACCTGGAAGACCCTTCCCACGTCTTATTCAAAACAGCTCGGCCCGCTTTATTGGTGTTGTATCTACCAATACCTGGAGTCCGCCAGGGCTGCATTCTCTCACCTGTCCTGTTCAATATCTTCCTTGAAAAAATCATGCAAGAAACTCTCAGTGATCATCACACAACCATCTCTATAGGCGGAAGACCCTTATGCAACCTAAGATTTGCTGATGACATAGATCTTTTGGCTGGGAGCAGTAAAGAACTACAGGAGCTCACTGACAAACTTGCAGACAGATCAGGTGCATATGGGATGGAAATTAGCTCAGAGAAAAGCAAGATATTGGTTAATAGCTCTGCTGCCAGTATGGCCAACATCGTATGGAACCAACAATATCTGGAGGAGGTACATAAATTTAAATATCTAAGAGCCATCATATCTAGAGATGGTACCTGTGAAGCTGAAATTCGAGCTAGCATGGGTCGACAATGGCAGCAATGACGAAGTTAACCAAAATATGGAACAGCAAAAACATTAGCTTGTCAACAAAGCTCAGGCTTTACAGAGCTCTCGTTAAAACCATTGTCCTTTATGGGTGTGAGACCTGGACACTAATGGCAGCCACTGAAAGCAAGCTGCAGGCATTTGAAAACAAATGCATGAGGAAAATTCTCCAGATCTCCTATTTAGAACACAAGACCAATGAATATACCTGGGACAGAATAAACTCTATTGCGGGTCATCAAGAAACCATTATAACAACAATTAAGAGACGTAAGATGGCATGGTTCGGTCATGTACTGCGACATGATACCCTGACAAAATTATCCTTCAGGGCACTGTAGAAGGGGGCCGGCGAAGAGGTCGACATCGGAAAAGCTGGCTGGACAACATAAAGGAATGGACAGGGATGAAATGCCATGAATTATTGGCTGCCGCTCAAAATTGGCATATGTGGAGATCGTTATCTGTTGATGTGTCCATGCACTCCCCCCAACGACCGCAACGGTCACGGGACTGATGATGATGATGATCTACCAAAATCCCTCCACTGTTTTGGTGGTTCTCAATTTTCTTCCATTAGACACCGGTGTCAGATTTACTGTTCAAGCGCAATAAAATACAGACAACGTGATCGGCGAGGTCACGCTCTAGGCACCTTGGTATGGCCCCTCTAAAAAACGGAATTGATTTTTATTTTTTATTTTTCAATGCTTGTCTTAACTCATTTCTATGAGTTTTTCTTGATAAATCTACTGCGGAAAACAATGTAACGAAAGCTTCTCACAAATGAGAAATTGGAGGACTGGTATTGATGGACTTCTGAAAAGTTGGAGACTGCTTTTTAAAAGCCGATATTTGAACATTTTCAAATGCTTGGAGAAAGTAATTAAGTCATGAGTGAAATAAAATATATTTTGAATAATTCTAGTAGTGATAAAAATATTGAAATTTATTTAGTGATTTCTGAAACTTAAGCCACCAAGATATTATTTTGTTCTGTCCTCAATTAAAAGTTTTGAAATAGCGAATTTTTCTTTAAAAATTGGTTTTTAATTGTTAAGAACGCTTGTAACATTAAATTGATGACTTTTGATGAGATTTATTTAGTTCATTTTATTATTTTTACTTTTTAGCAGTTTGTGTGTAGATTTGTAGACACTTCTCACTTAATTTTTCTTTTTTAATTTTCTAAGACATGTCTAAGAAAATATGATACTTTTTTTTAAATAAACATTGAGAAATCTTAAAGACGAAAAACACTTCAAGGTAGTTTATTTAATTAAATCATCTATATATATAATTCTCTTCATGTGACCATGCCAGGCAAGCAAGCTGCAAGTATGTGCAACCAGAGCATGACGAATGACCATCGCTCGGGTCAACTAAACACAGTTTAACAGTACAAGCGAAGGTAGTGGAGGGGTGACCAACAATGGCCCTTGCGTTTCACTTGCGTTATCCTTCACAGAAAACGTGAGATTCGTAGTGTACTGTTTAACACGTCCCGCCTCATGCGAGGAAGGTCCTGGGTTCAAGCCCCGGCGAATATATATTTTATTAAATGTCTGTTTGTGCCCGTTCTGTTACCTCTTTATTGCATAGCATACGCCGCAGACTGGCTCATCATATACAGTGCAAAGAACGGTTGGGGGGGGGGTGAGAGAACAGACACAAAAAGCAGCACCAAGTAAATAAAAAATAGCGAGCAAAGGTGAAGACATGCACACTTAGGTTGTTGTTACCCGCCTCCCATTTATTACTACCATCCCTTAAACATAAACTTTGTTTGGCCGATCCTAGCGAGGGTTAGTCATATTTAGGGTTGTTAATTGCGTGTTTTTTGTTTGTTTGTTTTTTTTGGAAAACCGATTATCGATTATGTAACTCCGATTATCGTTTTACAGCTGACTTCATATAAGTTAGGGGTGTACCGAATTTCGCCTGCAAATGCCTCGAAAATAAACAATGAGTTGGCAGTTCCAACCGACGTTCACTCGCGTTGTTTTGATTTCTTCGTGCTGTAGTTTGTGTCCGTTCTTTCTCAACTTTCTTTTCACTCTCCATGAGCAAGTCTGCGGCGTATGCTACGCCGCGGGGCGTCTAGTTATACATATTTAGTTTGTGCTACGGAGCCTGGCGCCTGCGGCGCCCCCTTTTTTAAACCCTTTTTCAAAAGCCCAACTAACTAACTTGTCCTTGTATGAGAAATACGTAATATTTAACTTTCTTAAATGTACACAAAGTATTCTATAATAGGATTTTCTTATTGGTCAAAAGCCCAAGTAACTTATCCTTGCATGATAAATACGAAATATTCCTGAAATGTACATAAAGTATGTATATAATATTTTTTTACAGTGCTAATCACAACACGATTTTTAAAGTAATTTTAGAAAGCAGCGCACCAAATTACTGCACACAAAAAAAAACTCTTTGAGTCAGTCAGCAGTTTACAACACAAATGCTGACGTCATAGGTTCGTACATTGTTTGGTTAATGTTAATCTGGAAACCAAAAGGATTAGGCTATGCTTTTCAGGTCTATATTTTCAATTTATCGTTCGGCCACAGTGAGTGAGTCAGTCATACATAATTGAGCGTAAATATATATATGATTCTCGTTGTCAGTATGTATGTATGTATGTAATTATAATGCTGTTAGGTGGCGCTGCGATCGATTTTGTTTTATTCTCTTGATGGGGTTTTTTCGGGCTTACCCATTAAATTCCTTTTCGCCTTTATTATAAAAGTTTGAGCTTATATTTTAATACAAGGCGTGCATCGGAGGCGTGCAAAAAGGTGTGCAAAATAATTATAAATTAAAGACGCGCTGTAAAAAAAAATATTATGACGTCATTGTTTTAGCTTATATTTTAATTTTTGAAAAGGGAACGATGTAAAATAGGATTTGAGGATTTATAATTATGAAATACTTTGTGTACATTTAGCAAGTTTAATATTTCGTATTTATCAAACAAGGATAAGTTACTTATGTTATTGATTCCCGTTGTCTGTATGGATGCAGTGCTGTTAGTTGGCGCTGCGATCGATTTTGTTTTATAGTGCTGTTTGAACCAAAAGAGATTCCGTCATTTTTGGCCGGTTATCTCTAGTTTTTAACATAAATTTAACTATGAACAGAATTGAGTGCCAAAGGTTTTAAAATAGATCCATCAAATAAAAAAATGAAAATTCCCTGAGAAATATGTTACAAATGACGTTATTGTATGCACAACGAATTCCCCATACGGCATACGGTGACGATGAATTTAACCTGGTATAATATTGAACAGAATAATTTAACGCCTGTGTGGCCTAATTCCGCTGGTCGGAGTCTTATTGCCACATTCACTCGCCACAACACCTTTCCTCACCCTGAAGCCTTGCAGTGTTAGTGTGGCGGTGGAAGAGAAGATTTTATAATCAACATTTTTGTTAGTTTTATAACCTCACACTCCCCACTATCAAGACAGTGTAAAGGCCTTGACCTCCTAGGTCAGCAGCTCAGGGCAACACGGAGACTTTCCCCTCTTTGTCAACCATTCCGGTTGCCCCTTTCTAAAATGTTCCTCCTGTTAGACTCACCAATGTTCCTATTGACTCACGAATGTTCCTATTGACTCACCAATGCTCCTGCTGTTAGACTCCACAATTTCCCAGTTAGCTTTCTTGCAGTAAGCACGAGATCAGAAATGAATAATTCAGCTCTAATCTAATAAATGACAAGGAGACCGATGACATGTCAAAGGGTTTCCATTATAAATGACATGGTGTGTCGTGGGGTCACTGTGGGCCGGTGTGATTGAGAATCCGAGACCCAACAAGAAATATAGGAGGCTGGAGACAGCCTATTCTCAGCACAAGTGTTACCTTGAATGTATGAATGGCAACATGTGTCCGTGAGTTAATGAGCGCTAAAACAGCCGACAAGACAGGAAATTAGACAGGAGATGAGGCAGGAAGCAAGACTTCAAAATCGAAGACAATTCATCTAAAAGACGAGTAGACAGAAACGTTGTGTTTTGAAAACAACTTGAAAATGTTCCAGACATGCACATTGTCGTCTGCCAGAAATCTGAAGAGGTTTTAGACAGTCCCTTTGTATGTTAGACAGACCCTTTGTATGTTAGACAGACCCTTTGTATGTTAGACAGACCCTTTGTATGTTAGACAGACCCTTTGTATTTTAGACATATATTATTTTAATATATTATTTTAGAAGACACCAGTATGGAATTTCAAGAAGCTATATTCGTTCTATGTCACATCTTACACAATTCAAATATTTTATTACGCTTTCAACTCAAAAAAATATTTAAATTTAATATTGTAACTTGAACCATATGTCCTGAAAGGTTATTTTCATTTACTATTTCTTGGCATTGTCCAAGCGTTTTTAACATACTGTCATCACTATACATCCAAAGAGACTTATTTCAAATTTTAGCTGATCATTTGGCCGACGTGTAATATACTGGGCTTATGGCACAAGGGGAAAACTCGTTTTGCTCTCTTAGCAGACGACAAGGATAAGATCACTGATAGCTTGTGGCCTGTTCGAGTTACCCAGCTTCGGTTTTCTGACATTCTAACCGGCGATAGTGACCGCTCGGTGCCCTGCTGGTCGTCGGGTAATTAGCAAAGACCATAGAGACCCCCAGGCCCGTGCGTCTGCTATCTGGGCATAAGACGGAGAGAAATAAATGGAACATAGGGTATCAGGGGGGTGGCTATTCGAGAGCAGGAAACACCCTCGGAGAGAGAATTAGTAGATTTTAGTGGACAACAATCTTCCGGGGTGGGGGATATTACATTTTTGAGAGAACAATATTCTTGGGGTGGAAGGGGGGGGGGTTGTAAATATAGTGGAGACCACCCTTAGGTGGTGGGTGGGGGTGGAGAGAGAAAAAATGGTAACTTTTTTTTTAGTGAAGAGTGTCTTCATGGTATGTTTCTGTAAAAAATAAACCTTTGTTTCTCATCTCCTCCAAGTGCACATTGCACCATCTGGATTCATTAATATAGGTTCGATTATACATTTGTATTTCATACCATTTCCAATGTTCTCTTTACGCTGCGCGACTGCGCAGATATCTGACCGACGCCGCGCTGTAGTTACGAATTACTGCTTATAAAATTCTATTAAATACTGCACACAAAAATTGCACGAGTTTTTGCGCTTTGCACATAGACCAACGAACCGTACAGGGAACAATAACCATATCACCCGCCTTCGGGAAAATCTAATTTTGTATTAATTCCAAGAAGTTCCTAATTTTCACTTTATGTTTTTGAAGCCTTTACAAGTAACTAAAACAATTCTCATATTAACATATTTTGATTTCAAATAGTATACTTTCAATCGGAATAATTTCTTTACGTATCTTTATTTAATCCATGTTTACATGATATGGATCGACTAATGATAAGTTTCAAAATATAATTTAAAAACAGTTGGCATGAAAAAACAACATTTGTAAGTGGAATAACTCTGTTTTCTTCTTTCTCCCTGAAAACAAAAATTAACTCTGCACTCTACAAAGGCGTCCCTGAATGCCAACCAGCTCCGAATGGTTATCCGATATCATTTGGGGAAGTAAAGGCGGCTGTGCATTGTGCTGGGCACACAATCCCCTCGTATTGCCGCGGCTATTAAAACTTGTGAACGCTGCTTCACTTGCCCCATAGGCCAGCACGGTCTTAAAGGGGAACTTTACTTTTTACTATACAAAGCAAAAGATTGATCTAGCATTTAACTGACCTTCAGTGACGAATCTCACGACCACTGGCTTCTCACTGCCCGCCACAAACCCAAAGCCCTTTTCCGGGTCTCTGGCCAACTCCACCTCTCGCGGCCTCGGGGGTTCAACATACTCGGGGTCGTGGCGAGGGTCTTCTCGTGTCGTGTACTTGTCAACATGGCTGAAATAAAACAAAACAAATTTCAACAAAGTTAGGAGGAAGGCATCCGGCGACATCACCAGTGAAAGCTTGACTTACTTTTCTCGTCTCACATTTCTTTTTTTTTAAAAAATAATCACGTGTTCCCACAATACAAGTAGTATAGGGATTTAAAAAAGGTTACACATCAGAGAATAAATGAAGGAAGTACAGAAACTATTTTCTTTGAAAAATTTTCAGAGCAGAATCCTGAGTGATTGGTTTACTCTTTTTAAATCCCTTATTAACTTCACCGTCTTGTCTCTTTGTCTGTCGTCATCTCTTGGTCCCGCCGCGGAAAAACAAAATTTAAAAATGACCCCCTTTCCATGATCCCATCGAGCTGAAATTTTGCACATAGACTTGTGTCATCTAACAATGCATTGTATCAAAATGTCAGATCGATCGAATGAACCGTAATTAAATTAATGAATTTTTATTTTATCTCTATGTATCTCTATGCAGCATGTGTATCGTCTGCTATAGTTGACCTCAACGGGTCACTGGAGTTTCCCTCCAGCCCTCGAGATGTCACAGAGGGTCTGTCGCGCGGTGCGTGCTATATTGAACATAATCAATACTTTTAGTTATGTCTCATATATAATCATCCGTACCCACTAAGAGATCCGCCTCTGAAGGGTTTCTGTCTCACTCTCGAGTCCCAAGAGAGAGAAGCGTTAGAGTTAAAAGATCTGATCAAGTCCAATGCTAATTTTCCCCACTGTTGTCTTATCTGACGTTTTCAAAAGCTTTTTTTCTTCCCGTGTCTCAGTCTTTGCTAGAGAACTACTGCCAGCTTCTCTCCCCTGGCGTACTTGAAACTCTGCCCCAATCCTCCCCTCACACAAACAACGCCTGTCTCTGGTTTGAGTTTGCCCCCTTTTCGTTAGTTCCTAACTGGCCATTGATTTCATCGCTAACTATTCACCCCATCCCACCCCCGCAAGCTTTCACACACCACCCCCAGCACCCCTGTTTGCGTGCGTATTCGCCATTTTCCTAATTTAGGCAAATGCGTTATTGATCTGAGCTACCAAAATTATTTTCACAACAGTGGACACAACGATAGACCACACCCATCATGTTTTATAAGATAGAACAGACCACACCCATCATGTTTTAAGATAGAATACGCCACACCCATCTTGTTTTATAAGATAGAACAGACCACACACATCATGTTTTAAAATAGAATAGGCCACACCCATCTTGTTTTATAAGATAGAATAGATCACACTACGATAGAATAGACCACATTAATTTAGAATAGACCACATTACGATGGAACAGACAACATCACTACGATAGAATAGACTACTCCACTATGGTAGAATATACTACATCACTATGATAGAATAAGCCACATTATGATAGAATAGACCGCACTACGATAGATTTAATCACTACTATTGAAAAGAACCAAAACTGACTATAACGTCAAAGCTATTTTCCAATTTCATTCTTGTAAAACAAAGTGCAGCCCACATTGAGTAAAGGTTGGTCCACACCTCTCAAATGCTCGCGAGCATTTGATCAAACATCACACGAACGCACTATAAAATACGCCAATATTGGCGTATTTTATAGTGCGTTCGTGTGATGCTTGGGCAAATGCTCGCGAGCATTTGAGAAGTGTGAACCAACCTCAAGTGTAACAATAGCAAGCAGGAAAGATACACTAAACAACATTCAAGGATATACTGTAACTATACGCAACATTGAGGGATATATTGTAACCTTTATCAACATTGAATGAGATACTGTAACTTTTATCAGCTTTAAATGAGATACTGTAACGTTTTATCAACATTGAATGAGATACTGTAACTTTTATCAATACTGAATGAGATACTGTAACTTTTATCAACATTGAATGAGATACTGTAACTTTTATCAATACTGAATGAGATACTGTAACTTTTATCAACATTGAATGAGATACTGTAACTTTTATCAATACTGAATGAGATACTGTAACTTTTATCAATACTGAATGAGATACTGTAACTTTTATCAATACTGAATGAGATACTGTAACTTTTATCAACATTGAATGAGATACTGTAACTTTTATCAATACTGAATGAGATACTGTAACTTTTATCAACATTGAATGAGATACTGTAACTTTTATCAATACTGAATGAGATACTGTAACTTTTATCAATACTGAATGAGATACTGTAACTTTTATCAATACTGAATGAGATACTGTAACTTTTATCAATACTGAATGAGATACTGTAACTTTTATCAACATTGAATGAGATACTGTAACTTTTATCAATACTGAATGAGATACTGTAACTTTTATCAACATTGAATGAGATACTGTAACTTTTATCAATACTGAATGAGATACTGTAACTTTTATCAATACTGAATGAGATACTGTAACTTTTATCAACATTGAATGAGATACTGTAACTTTTATCAATACCGAATGAGATACTGTAACTTTTATCAATACTGAATGAGATACTGTAACTTTTATCAATACTGAATGAATACTGTAACTTTTATCAATTGAATGAGATACTGTAACTTTTATCAACATTGAATGAGATACTGTAACTTTTATCAATACTGAATGAGATACTGTAACTTTTATCAATACTGAATGAGATACTGTAACTTTTATCAACATTGAATGAGATACTGTAACTTTTATCAATACCGAATGAGATACTGTAACTTTTATCAACATTGAATGAGATACTGTAACTTTTATCAATACTGAATGAAATACTGTAACTTTTATCTACATTGAATGAGATACTGTAACTTTTAGCAATACCGAATGAGATACTGTAACTTTTATCAATACTGAATGAAATACTGTAACTTTTATCAACATTGAATGAGATACTGTAACTTTTATCAATACTGAATGAGATACTGTAACTTTTATCAACATTGAATGAGATACTGTAACTTTTATCAACATTGAATGAGATACTGTAACATGATATGCAGGAGTTTTCTACCTTACTTGACATAAGCCTGAGAAATAATTTCAGATAAAGATAAAACAAAATAAAATTTCATGATTCATGTGATAAGTAAAGAATGTGTGGGTGAGGTCAAATCTGGACAACTGGGTTGTAAATGTATGCCAATAAAAACCGGATGTGACATCAAGTGTCTCGGAACTGTTTCCGAATAACTCGACATCTTATGAAACGTATCAGTCTCTTGAATTTTTTTCTCTCCCGAAATAAGAAGAAGCATTCAGTACAAATAGGAAAGCAGCGAGAAGAAAATAATAGAAATAATTAAAAAATCTTCAGACGACAGAAGTCAGACGCCAGGCAGAGACATCCATCGAAATCCCGACAAACGAAGGTAATTGATTTCACAGCACATTGCAATGTGAAAGCGATTCCTCTTCCAGTTAGCAGCGAGTTGTATGGGCTCTCTATGGCTCTCTGGTATCGAATTGTTGGGGCTCTCTAGGGCTCTCCGATATCCAGTTGTTGGGGCTCTCTAGGGCTCTGTGGTATCGAGTTGCTTGGGCTCTCTATGGCTCTGTGGTATCGAGTTGCTGGGACTCTATAGGGCTCTGTGATATCGAGTTGCTGGGGCTCTCTGGTATCGAGTTGTTGGGGCACTCGTGTGTCGAGTTGTTGGGGCTCTATGGGGATCTCTGGTATCGAGTTGTTGGGGCTCTCTAGGGCTCTGTGGAATCGAGTTCTTTTTTTAACTAAGTGGTGTGGAAGAAGGGGCGTTGAAGATAAATGTGTCAATAGGAAATGTGTTGTTGCACCAAGCTGATAGGATTTCTAGCTTTCACACTCTTTCTAATTGCTGCAATGGGAACTTATTTCAATGTGTAGATTATTTAAAACAGATATAAATTATAAATAACCACAACAAATTTCGATACCAATGTGTGTTTCGAGTTTGGTTTCTGTCCACATTTGGTCGTCTTAGTTATATTGAAACTTTGTTCAATTTTTATTACGAGAGCAATTTTGCTTTAGTTTTCTTAAATCCATCATCCGTCTTGATCCATCTTCTTTGGTACAGAGACATTTGATGTGAATCTTGGGACGAGGCAATAAGGACATTGTGGATTCAAGGTCTTACTTCTGATTGGCTGGAGGGAACCACGCTCTGAGACATCATGGGGCGGTGGGGAGTCGAGAGATGGGGTGTGGGGTAGGGGAGGGGCGACGAGTTCACTGATGAAGGCAAAACTGACCAAACATTGCTGTTACGCTGACCACCAATCATCATTTTACAGGGTAAAGATGTCATGTGGAAATGGGCCAAAATGATACGTATAGAGATCTTCCAATCAATAACATTCGTCTCCTTCTTTATGGTAATTCGGATGGAGGAGGGGGAGATGAGTCGGGAAGGGATTGGGTGGGGGCAGTGTTGTGGAAGTTAACTGGTGGTGGGGGGTGCTGGTAGTGGGGGGGATAGTATTGTGGAAATGTGATGGTTGGGGTGGGGCTAGTATTGTGGAAATGTGCTGGCATTGGGCACACCACAGAGAAATTTCATTTCCGACTAAATGTGAAATGTTGCAAAATTAGATTATGGATCAAACAGCAAGCTCTAAAGTTAGTGTTAGGGCCATTATGTTAAATCTTCATGGGCCCAGGCCGGGCTTATTGTTGAGAGAACTTCGATGACATCATCAGAAAGGCCGTCTGACTATCACATATATCTAAGTTACGCAACTAATGACCGGACTCGCTGGTTCTGCTTCGGACTTCTACCCGCCTGGTGTTCTGAAACCGTGCAACTTTGCTTTGAAATGACCATCAGATGACATTTACCCAATGACTTGACCGCGATTTCGTTGCTTTTGCTCTTGACAAATCATCGTGTCCAATACACGAGGATAACATGAACAAGCATGGGGATTTCTTATAACGCACTTTTGAATAAAATACATGATTGCACCAAACGTGAAACTTATGAATCCCCCGCCCGGACTAGAAAAGTTTTGGTTATGTTAACCTGAAGTTTACAGTGCAAGATTTACTTTTGCAAGGGATGCGAGAGTTGGGTAAACCTGTTTCTATATGATTTAGTGCATGTACTTGTAATACAAAGGAATGCAAGCGTGCCTAAGCCACGCCAGAATTACAATAAACACGTGGATACAGCTAGTGAGATTAACTATTCAACCTCTGCAGAATGAAACGAGAGCTGACAGAACGACACAGCAGAGCTTGTTTTATTGATTGCTCCTTCCAACAGATATTTTTTTATCAGGACTCAAGCCTCCATGAACATGCCTTTCATTTAATATCTGTTTTATCTTTTCTGATGTCTTTGTTAAGAAATTATTCTTCCATAAAATATTTGTGCATTAACCCCGAAGATTATCTAATTAATGTTCAGACAAATTATGAGAGGCGAAATTCTGCATGAACAAAACTCAATGTTATGGCAGGGCTCGCATTTTGATGACGTAATAAGCTTATTTTCTTTTCACAAGTTCTCCCTTTGCTATTTTGGGATCTTGTGGAGTGGACGACATTAACTGCACAGAATTACAAGATAAATGGAAGCAAACGTTGTGGTTAATTTAACGTGCTGTCAAAAAGGCGGGAATTCCGTGTTGTCTTGTTCTTCCATTTCAAGCTGCAAAAACCTTGCTCTATTGATCCATCGTTTGAGACAAGTTCAAAGAACAAAGCAGTTCATATTGAATCATCAAAGATTAAGCCTGTACATCTCCGGTAGTCCAGTCATTGGCCGTCAGTGATTATTTAAGCTTTGAGAATTGTTCAACGTCCAATTTCAATGCAGAAATTTAATTAAAACTAGATACGACCCACGGCATAGCATACGCCGCAGACTTGCTCATCATAGATAGTGCAAAGAATGGGGGGGGGGTGAGAGAACGGACACAAACAACAGCACGTAGTAAAGAATAAATAAAACAAACCCGTAAAAACAAAGCTTTTTGACTATAAATCCCTTATATATGAGACATAACTAACAGTATTGATTATTTTCAAACGCGACAAACATTTACAGACTGAATCTGTCTTAACTCAACTTTGCTTCATAACCCTAGGGGTGGGGGTGGGGGAGGGGAAAAGTCTGGTCACCGATCGCTGTCGAGCTCAGCGTGACATGTAAAATGTAAACAAAAGCACGCTGGTACTTCGATGGGTCGCGTCAAAGCGTCAACTCAAACTCTCACGTGGGAAAAAAAACAATAACAAACAGTGAATTTGAATTACATACCTCATATAAGGATAAACTAAATATGCATTAATTTAATTACGGTACGTTCGATCGATCTGAAATTTTGATACGATGCATTGTTAGGTGAGACGGGTCTGTGTGCCAAAATTTCAGCTTGATCGGATCACGGGAAGTGGCTCATTTTTTACTTTTGTTTTTCCGCCCGCCCAAGACAGACAGAGAGAGATGATGACAGAGACGCCGGTGAAGTTAATATAAGGGATTTTTAAAAAGCGAGTAAACGCGGGGACATGTGCAATGCATTTGTTGATACCTGCCCCCCCACCCTTTTTACTACCTACCATCCCTTGCCAACCATAAACCCACAAACTGTGATTGGACGACCCTAGCGAGGGTTAGTCATGTTAGCAAAAAATGAGGAAGAGAACGGGTAGAAACAAACATTTTTTACAAAATTGGAGAAAAAAAATGTTCCCGCTGGGACTTGAGCCCAGGACTTTCCGCGTGCATGGCGTACGTGATAACCATTACCACTACGAATCATGTATTATTCTGTGAAGAAACAACGCAAGTGAACGCAAGAATCATTGTTGCCCCGTTATCTTTTTTTCTTCTTTTCACTCCACTACGCTTGTCAACTGTGATTGGTCGACCCCAGCGAGGGTCATTCGTCATGCTTGGTTGCACATACTCGCTTTGGTGAAACGTATAGATAGCTGTGTTCCTTCAAACTTAAAAAGATAAAATAAAAAATTATCATGATTTCATGGGTACACTGACGGAAATACGGCTTAAGTTTGGTAAATAACTTCATGAAGCTAGGACATGCTTATAATTGAGAGATATCACAAACAAACTGCTTTGCAAACGAAAAAAACCTTTGGTTTTAACGCGTGGTCCACATTTTGCCATTTATTAACTGTCATGCTCGAAGCCATCACGAAAATAAAACTTTGGTTTTAACGAGTGGGTGACATTTTTGCCATTTATTAACTGTTACGCTAGCAGCCATCACGAAAATAAACCATTGGTTTTTAACTTGTGGGCCGCATTTTGGCATTTATTAAAAAAGCCATCGATCCCGTCTTTGTTTACTTTGATTAAGATCTACGGCTTGAATATATCCCTGGCATGTTGCCCAAGACATAAATAACACGCAGAGCTTGGGGTGGCTCGGAGAAGAGGGCGCCACCCAGACAGGTGCCCGCGGGTGATTAAGCCTCGCTCCGTGTCCGGTCAGTTTTTACCCAATTGTAGCCGGTCTTTATGTCGGAGTATTGAGCGCAGACAAACTGAGGAGGGCATATTCTCATCGCTTTTTGGTGGCGAGGAGCTGCTGAACGAATAGCTTTAACAAACTGTATCTTGCACGTCATTTTTAAAATTTGGTCACACGTTTAACAATATAGATTGTTTGTGAGAATTTTCTAAGCAATATCAAACTTAGTTAATGAACTTAGTAACTTTTAAAACAAGCGTGTTTTTTTCTTTCTAGTTTTGTTTGGTTAATCGTCGCAGTATCTGGCTTATTAATCACATAAACCAACTAATATTTGGGATACTCTGATGGCTTTAAAAAGTAAAAAGAAACTTAAATTAAATGGATTTTTTCCAGAAAATGTTGTTACCTTAGGTTTACGCCTTCCAACCGAATTAAAACAACCTTTAAGGTAGATTCCCCAAACCGAAACCTTCCTATAAAAAATAACGACGCAGTGACTTTTAGTCGTCGAGCGGGACAAATGCTCCAGATACCAGTCGCCGATCTACTGCTTACTGACAGACACTGTGTTTGCAATGGACCAGACCATCGTATTGAGAGGTAACAGAAGAACTTAACAAAGAAGAACTTAACAGTGAAGAACGTCATAGAAAATAACTTAACAAAATACAACATTCACAAACGAATTGTGTCATTAAAACAATTAATATAAAGTTTTATTATTTTAAAAATACCCTTGTAACCATTTTGGAAAATTCCATCATCAGTACAAATTAACACAAGTATTTAAATTAAATTTACATTATATATTACCTAATATAAAAATAATTAAGTAGAGATAAAAAGGAAGAAAAATGGGCATAAGTACGTAACAAAAAATACTTATATCCTGAGAATAAAACGCTGCAAGTGTGTCCCGCCAAAGAATGTCCCAAGTGTACTTTATTTGACATTGAACAAAACTACCGTGTAGAGAAATTACTGACACAAAATATTTAATAATAATTTTTTTAAATCTTTTTTTTCCCATTCGTGTGCTGCGTGTTCATTAACAATTTACAGACATATCTTTCATTATTGTGTAACTTGATATAACTCGCTTCAACAATGAAGTCTTGAAATAAATCCAACACCAATAGCGGTTACAATACGCGAACTTACCATCTACGAAAGGTACTTGTCAAAACGTGCATTATAGTACGAATTTAGTGCTACCACCCCTTCCCCACACCCCTCCACCCGGAAAAAATCTCAGAAAAAAATAATTTTACACAGCAGATATATAATACCATTGTTTTCAGTTATGATTTTTTTTTAAAAATCTCTTTTAACGCAGATATCTGGAGTATTTGTATTGTAAATGTAACTGGTTATACTTATTTAATATGTAATGTAACTCTCTTTTGTAGGCGTTCTCTCAATACAGAATCTTGTACACAATAATCCACTGAAGAACTTGGTTTCAATAAAACAACTTTAATATATATATATTATGTACAAGAATTATAACTTCAGGTTATTAAACGTGGAACACATTCGTATACGTCCTGCCATGACACCAGCCAACACTAACATTGACTTGCCAACATTCTTAGCCAATGGGAAGGCTTCTTTCTTCCCGCGCTTTTACTCACGTGACCTCTCCGTAATCCAATCACGCAAAACACACGTGATGCACCCGCGACATGTATGTATGTCATCTTTCCGTCTGCGAAAGACGATAGATTAATCTTTTTAGATTGAAGCTCTTGGTGTGGCTGGAGAGACCAATCCTCGAGTGTCACTTTCTTTTGCATGTAACACACACGAATGTGGTGGAGCTGTATTGCATGGCCTTCCCTTTCACTCTTTTTTTTCAGCTGTTGCTGCCCTGTTTTGCTCATTGGCTCGAAGAATGTTAAGATAGATTTTATAACATCTTTAGTGGGACTGACTCAATGCCTGCTAACCTAGAGAAACAGATCTTTTGAGGACGTTTTTTACTCACTAATAAAGTTTCCAGCGAGGTCTTTCGGTTTGAAAGGCTAATTTACTGCCCACTGTCCACTGAGGCCAAAGCGGAATGTAGACAATGTTAATCTCAAACAGCTGACCACGGGCATATCATGCTGCCTGCCCAGTGCTACGCTGTGCGGTAGAGAGGCGTTGAGCGCCAACAGGAGCCTCGAACGTCTTCAGCCAGGAATCCCTTGGTGGTCTTACCAGCCATTGTTGACAGCTCACATTCCCAACAGACAGCTGACGGAATGTGCTAACAGTTGACGGAATGTGCTAACAGTTGACGGAATGTGCTAACAGTTGAAAGACTGTGCTAACCGTTGACGGAATGTGCTGACAGCTGACGGAATGTGCGCGGTGCTGATATCTGATGGAATGTGCTGACATCTGATGGAATGTGCTGACAGCTGACGGAATGTGCGTGGTGCTGACATCTGATGGAATGTGCTGACATCTGATGGAATGTGCTGACATCTGATGGAATGTGCTGACATCTGATGGAATGTGCTGACATCTGATGGAATGTGCTGACATCTGATGGAATGTGCTGACATCTGATGGAATGTGCTGACATCTGATGGAATGTGCTGACATCTGCCGGTTGTATCTCTTCTTGACTTGGTCACGCCAAGAGAATAAGATCAAGCCAAAATGGCGGATACAGTGAACTGCCAGAGCTTGTATTTAAACGCCTCGCATACAGTGAACTGCCAGAGCTTGTATTGAAACGCCTCGGATACAGTGAACTGCTAGAGCTTGTATTTAAACGCCTCGGATACAGTGAACTGCTAGAGCTTGTATTTAAACGCCTCGGATACAGTGAACTGCTAGAGCTTGTATTTAAACGCCTCTTTGTTTAATTTACTTGGTATACAATAGCGTTACTTAAACACAAAAGCGGAAATATCAATATGATTGGAGGGTCGCCTTGATTTAAACAAACAAAATGTTTCTAAGCCGTGATCGATGGCTGTGAATGGCAGAGGAGTCATTGGGCCGCTCATGACTCATGCGAGAGAGGCGTCAAATTATCAGGAAAGCTCGTCCCTCGCTCTAGCCACATTGAGTTATTTAATGACACTGACCGTTGCGACAAGGTTATCTTCTCCTTGCTAATACTTGATCCGCATCCGTGTATTTATTTCCATAACCCACCACCACCCTTACCCTTACCCCGGCCACTGCACGACATGGACATGAGGGTAAGGGGTGGGTGGGTGGGGCAGCAAACGTCCATTGGATCATTAATCCCCAGTTCCCATCACGATGCTCTCTCTTGCCAGAGCATGTAATGATGTTTTCTGGATACACAGTTAAAGGCATCTCTGACCGTCCAGTTCTGACCAGTGTCTCTACAGAAAATGTAATGATGTTTTCTGGAATAGACACAGTTTCAGGCCCGCCCCTCTAACCAGCATCTCTAATGATTTCAATCTGCCACAACGTCCAGGGGCCATCTACCTATAATTCGTACCGTCCGGCCAGGGTGTGGGGAAGATAAAAGTTCACAGAAATATATAAAACGATTTCTCTCTCAACTATAACGGGATAAAAAGCAAACCAATACAGAAAGTCATCAACATGCTCTTTATAGATTTTCATAGATGTTAAAGGTCTAAGGATAAAGCCGAACCCTGCAAAATTATTTCCATTTTGAGAGCTAAGATTGAATAATCACAAATTATGTTGGCAGAAATTTTTTTTCTTTTAAAGTCATATTAGGCTCGCGGGCCGGACTTTGGAAACCCCTGTTTGGCTAAAAGACTGCCCCGAGTCTTGGTTCTGCTTCCATAAATTCGTGTTTATGTTTCAGGAGGTTGAATCAAAGCCTCCGTTGGGCTATCTCACCTCTGACTATGAAACTAAAAACACAATAAGATCTGGAACAAATTATGATGAAACGTTATCGGACCCGAGTTTTGGTTTGACTATTTTTAAACAGACAGTAATTCTAAATCAACTTTTAGTGCAAAGTGAATAAGGTCGAAAACTTTAAACTACAAAACTCAAAGTCTCCTAATCTTAGCCACTTACCCCACTTCCCAAACCTTATTCTTATGCTCTTTTAAAATAAAACAACCTCAATTTTTCCGCTTCTAAACTCCCCAATCCCCTACTCCCCACAACTAAACTCCCCAATCCCCTACTCCCCACAACTAAACTCCCCAATCCCCTACTCCCCACAAATAAACTCCCTAATCCCCTACTCCCCACAACTAAACTCCCCAATCCCCTACTCCCCACAACTAAACTCCCCAATCCCCTACTCCCCACAACTAAACTCCCCAATCCCCTACTCCCCACAACTAAACTACCCAATCACCTTCCCCCAAAAACTAAATTTTCCAATTCCCAACTACCAATTACTAAATAATTTTCCAATCCCTAACTCCCAATTCCCAATTACTAAATTTTCCAATCCAGAAAACTCCAAACTTCCTGAATTTTCCAACCCCACAACGCCTCAATCATAAACTTTCAAATCCCCGATCCCCGTTCCTAAACTTTCAAATTCCCGAGTCCCCGTTCTTAAACTTTCAAATTCCCGAGTCCCCGTTCCTAAACTTTCAAATACCCAAGTCCCCGTTCCTAAACTTTCAAATTCCCGAGTCCCCGTTCCTAAACTTTCAAATTCCCGAGTCCCCGTTCCTAAACTTTCAAATACCCAAGTCCCCGTTCCTAAACTTTCAAATCCCCAAGTCCCCGTTCCCAAAAGCCCCCCCTCCCCAACCCGGAGCCCTGATTTTGTCAGTGTTGTATTTCTGGTTATTCCTAGAGCAACAGTTTTCAGCACCAATTGTTCCGAGGTTTATACACACAAAAATCAATTCCCTCCCTTCTCGCTTTCTCCCACAAGGCTCCACAATTATTTTTCCAGACGAGAGAACACCAATGGACAGGGGAAACTAGATTGTCTTTAAATGTGTTTGCTTGTGTGCGTAAGCCAGTGTTATCACGAGTGGTCTCCAATATTTTTAATAACACTTTTTTTCTGGGGGATTTTATTTCAGATTACGTCCCGAAAATCTCAAGCCGAGGCCTATGGAAGAAGCAACAACGAAGGAGGCCATTTAAGATCCAGCTTCGATACGCAATCCGTATAGCTTCCAAACGGTTACAGAGTGCATCCCTTATCATTTCTTAACCGTTGCACTCACAGTGCAATCCTTATAGCTTCCAACCGGTTACAGAGTGCATCGCTTATCATTTCTTAACCGTTGTGCACTTAACAGTGGAATCCTTATAATTTCTTAACCATTACATTTACAGTGCAATTCTTATGGCTTCTAAGCCGTTACAGAGTGCATCCATTAAAATTTCTTAACCGTTGAACGTGCACTGCACAAGCTATCATTTAACTGTTACACTTATACTGGCTTATGGCGTACATTTGTCGCTATCCATTTATAAAAAGAATCTAGCTGTTGCAGATATTGTAACTCTTGTAGATATTGTAGTTCTTGTAGATATTGTAGCTCTTGTAGATATTGTAGTTCTTGTAGATATTGTAGCTCTTGTAGATATTGTAGTTCTTGTAGATATTGTAGCTCTTGTAGATATTGTAGTTCTTGCTGATATTGAAGCTCTTGTAGTTATTGTAGCTCTTGTATTTCTTGTAGTTCTTGTAGCTCTTGTAGTTCTTGTAGCTCTTGTAGATATTGTAGTTCTTGTAGCTCTTGTAGATATTGTAGTTCTTGTAGCTCTGGTAGATATTGTAGCTTTGGTAGATATTGTAGCTCTTGTAGACATTGTAGTTCTTGTAGATATTGCAGCTCTGGTAGATATTGTAGTTCTTGTAGATATTGTAGCTCTTGTAGACATTGTAGTTCTTGTAGATATTGTAGCTCTGGTATATATTGTAGTTCTTGTAGTTCTTGTAGATATTGTAGCTCTGGTAGATATTGTAGTTCTTGTAGATATTGTAGATATTGTAGATCTTGTAGACATTGTAGTTCTTGTAGATATTGAAGCTCTTGTAGATATTGTAGTTCTTGTAGCTCTTGTAGATATTGTAGTTCTTGTAAACATTGTAGTTCTTGTAGATATTGTAGCTCTGGTAGATATTGTAGTTCTTGTAGATATTGTAGATATTGTAGTTCTTGTAGAAATTGTAGTTCTGGTAGATATTGTAGTTCTTGTAGATATTGTAGCTCTTGTAGACATTGTAGTTCTTGTAGATATTGCAGCTCTGGTAGATATTGTAGTTCTTGTAGATATTGTAGATATTGTAGATCTTGTAGACATTGTAGTTCTTGTAGATATTGAAGCTCTTGTAGTTATCATAGCTCTTGTATTTCTTGTAGTTCTTGTAGATAATGTAGTTCTTGTAGATATTGTAGCTCTTGTAGATATTGTAGTTCTTGTAGATATTGAAGCTCTTGTAGTTATTGTAGCTCTTGTATTTCTTGTAGTTCTTGTAGATATTGTAGTTCTTGTAGCTCTTGTAGCTCTTGTAGCTCTTGTAGATATTGTAGTTCTTGTAGACATTGTAGTTCTGTTGGCAGAGAGGGTCTGTGGAAGATCATGGCCAAGTACGGTTGCCCAAGGAAATTCATCGTCTTGGTGCAACAATTCCATGAAGGCATGCAGGCCAGAGTCCAGGACAGCGGGGAGTTTTCTGATCCTTTCCCAGTCACAAACGGAGTCAAGCAGGGCTGCGTCCTGGCACCAACACTGTTTAGCCTCATGTTTTCCGCCATGCTGACAGAGGCCTCCAGAGACGAGGATGTTGGTGTCAACCTGAAATACCGCACAGATGGCAAGCTGTTCAACCTTCGGAGGCTCCAGGCAAAAACCAAGGTTATGACAGACATCATCAGAGACCTGCTGTTCGCTGATGACTGTGCCCTCAACGCTGTCTCAGAAGCCGACATGCAACGCAGTGTAAACCTGTTCTCCAGTGCCTGCACAAACTTTGGTCTGTCAATCAACACCAAGAAGACTGAGGTCCTCCATCAGCCTGCGCCTGGAAGACCCTACGTAGAGCCCAACATCACTGTCAACGGCCAGAGACTCAATACAGTGCACCGGTTCACATACCTAGGCAGCACACTGTCTCAAAATGTCACCATCGATGACGAAGTGAACGTCAGAATTGCCAGAGCCAGCTCCACTTTTGGCAGGTTGTACCCTAATGTCTGGAACAGAAGAGGCATTACCATCCAGACCAAGCTGAAAGTGTACAGGGCAGTGGTGCTCCCCACACTGCTTTATGCTTGTGAAACTTGGACTGTTTATCAGCGCCATGCAAGAAAGCTGAACCACTTTCATATAACAAGCCTCAGGAAGATTCTCGGCATAAAGTGGCAGAACAAAATTCCAGACACAGTGGTACTGACCAAGGCAGGTCTCCCCAGCATCTTCACCCTCCTGATGCAGTCCCAGCTTCGCTGGGCAGGGCACGTTGTCCGAATGCCAGACGAGAGACTGCCAAAGAGAATCTTCTATGGTGAGCTCCAGTATGGCCAGCGGTCCCACGGTGGGCAAAAGAAACGCTTCAAAGACACACTGAAAGCCTCAATGAAAGCGTTTGCCATAAATCCAGACACGTGGGAACGAGCTGCAATGGACCGATCCACCTGGCGCTCTTCCATCCACGAAGGTGCCAGGTCATGTGAGGCAAACCGGATTACCGCCGCAGAAAAGAAGAGGCAAGCCCGAAAGGCCCATGCTGTCAACCCTCCAGGAGATGTCGCACTCGCCCCCTGTCCCTTCTGTTCCCGAACCTTTCGTGCAAGGATCGGTCCTAATCAGCCATCTGCGCACGCACAGAAAACCCTCGGATGACTAGAGTGGTCCTCGTCGTATCGACGGACGAACGAACAGTTCTTGTAGTTATTGTAGCTCTGGTAGATATTGTAGCTTTGGTAGATATTGTAGCTCTTGTAGACATTGTAGTTCTTGTAGATATTGCAGCTCTGGTAGATATTGTAGTTCTTGTAGATATTGTAGCTCTTGTAGACATTGTAGTTCTTGTAGATATTGTAGCTCTGGTATATATTGTAGTTCTTGTAGTTCTTGTAGATATTGTAGCTCTGGTAGATATTGTAGTTCTTGTAGATATTGTAGATCTTGTAGACATTGTAGTTCTTGTAGATATTGAAGCTCTTGTAGATATTGTAGTTCTTGTAGCTCTTGTAGATATTGTAGTTCTTGTAGACATTGTAGTTCTTGTAGATATTGTAGCTCTGGTAGATATTGTAGTTCTTGTAGATATTGTAGATATTGTAGTTCTTGTAGATATTGTAGTTCTGGTAGATATTGTAGCTCTGGTAGATATTGTAGCTCTTGTAGACATTGTAGTTCTTGTAGATATTGCAGCTCTGGTAGATATTGTAGTTCTTGTAGATATTGTAGATATTGTAGTTCTTGTAGATATTGAAGCTCTTATAGTTATTATAGCTCTTGTATTTCTTGTAGTTCTTGTAGATATTGTAGTTCTTGTAGATATTGTAGCTCTTGTAGATATTGTAGTTCTTGTAGATTATTGTAGCTCTTGTAGATTTTGTAGATATTGTAGCTTTTGTAGATATTGTAAATCTTGTAGATATTGTAGCTCTTGTTGATATTGTAACTCTGGTAGATCTTGTAGTTCTTGTAGATATTGTTGATATTTTAGTTCTTGTAGATATTGTAGTTCTTGTAGATATTGTAGTTCTTGTAGATATTGTAGCTATTGTAACTCTTGTAAATAGTGTAGTTTTTATAGATATTGTAGATATTGTAGCTCTTGTAGATATTGTAGTTCTTGTAGATATTGTAGTTCTTGTAGATCATGTAGATATTGTAGTTATTGTAGATATTGTAGCTCTTGTAGATAGTATAGTTCTTGTAGATATTGTAGCTCTTGTAGATATTGTAGTTCTTATGGATATTGTAGTTCTTGTAGTTATTGTAGATATTGTAGTTCTTGTAGATATTGTAGCTCATGTAGATATTGTAGTTCTTGTAGATATTGTAACTCTTGTAGATATTGTAGTTCTTGTAGATATTGTAGTTCTTGTAGATATTGTAGCTCTTGTAAATATTGTAGTTCTTGTAGATATTGTAGTTCTTGTAGATATTGTAACTCTTGTAGATATTGTAGCTCTGGTTGATATTGTGGTTCTTGTAGATATTGTAGTTCTTGTAGATATTGTAACTCTTGTAGATATTGTAGTTCTTGTAGATATTGTAGTTCTTGTAGATATTGTAGCTCTTGTAAATATTGTAGTTCTTGTAGATATTGTAGTTATTGTAGCTTTTGTAGCTCTTGTAGATATTGTAGCTCTGGTAGATATTGTAGTTCCTTTGGATATTGTAGATATTGTAGTTCTTGTAGATATTGTAGATATTGTAGTTATTGTAGCTCTTGTAGATATTGTAGCTCTTGTAGTTATTATAGCTTTTGTAGATATTGTAGTTCTTGTAGATATCGTAACTCTTGTAAATATTGTAGTTCTTGTAGATATTGCAGTTCTTGTAGATATTGTAGATATTGTAGTTCTTGTAGATATTGTAGATATTGTAGTTCTTGTAGAAATTGTAACTCTTGTAGATATTGTAGCTCTTGTAGTTATTGTAGCTCTTGTAGATATTGTAGCTCTTGTAGTTATTGTAGCTCTTGTAGATATTGTAGCTCTTGTAGTTATTGTAGCTTTTGTAGATATTGTAGCTCTTGTAGATATTGTAGCTCTTGTAGATATTTTAACTCTTGTAGATATTGTAACTCTTGTAGATATTGTAGATATTGCAGCTTTTGTAGATATTGTAGCTCTTGTAGATATTGTAGCTCTTGTAGATATTTTAACTCTTGTAGATATTGTAACTCTTGTAGATATTGTAGATATTGCAGCTTTTGTAGATATTGTAAATCTTGTAGATATTGTAGCTCTTGTTGATATTGTAACGCTGGTAGATATTGTAGTTCTTGTAGATATTTTAGATCTTGTAGATATTGTAGTTCTTGTAGATATTGTAGTTCTTGTAGATATTGTAGCTATTGTAACTCTTGTAAATATTGTAGTTCTTATAGATATTGTAGACAGTGTAGCTCTTGTAGATATTGTAGTTCTTGTAGATATTGTAGTTCTTGTAGATATTGTAGATATTGTAGCCCTATAAGATATTATATTTCTTGTAGATATAGTAGCTCTTGTAGATATTGTAGTTCTTGTAGATAGTGTAGTTCTTGTAGTTATTGTAGATATTGTAGTTCTTGTAGATATTGTAGATATTGTAGTTCTTGTAGATATTGTAGTTCTTGTAGATATTGTAACTCTTGTAGATATTGTAGTTCTTGTAGATATTATAAATATTGTAGTTATTGTAGATATTGTAGATATTGTAGTTCTTGTAGATATTGTAGTTCTTGTAGATATTGTAGTTCTTGTAGATATTGTAGTTCTTGTAGATATTGTAGTTCTTGTAGATATTGTAGTTCTTGTAGATATTGTAGTTCTTGTAGATATTGTAACTCTTGTAGATATTGTAGATATTGTAGGTCTTGTAGATATTGTAGATATTGTAGTTCTTGTAGATATTGTAGTTCTTGTAGGTTTTGTAGTTCTTGTAGATAGTGTAGCTCTTGTAGATATTGTAGTTCTTGTAGATATTGTAGTTCTTGTAGATAGTGTAGTTCTTGTAGTTATTGTAGATATTGTAGTTCTTGTAGATATTGTAGATATTGTAGATATTGTAGCTCTTGTAGATATTGTAGTTGTTGTAGATATTGTAGTTCTTGTAGATATTGTAGTTCTTGTAGATATTGTAGTTCTTGTAGATATTGTAGGTCTTGTAGATATTGTAGATATTGTAGTTCTTGTAGATATTGTAGTTCTTGTAGGTTTTGTAGTTCTTGTAGATATTGTAGCTCTTGTAGATATTGTAGTTCTTGTAGATATTGTAGTTCTTGTAGATAGTGTAGTTCTTGTAGTTATTGTAGATATTGTAGTTCTTGTAGATATTGTAGATATTGTAGTTGTTGTAGATATTGTAGTTCTTGTAGATATTGTAGTTGTTGTAGATATTGTAGTTCTTGTAGATATTGTAGATGTTGTAGCTCTTGTAGATATTGTAGTTGTTGTAGATATTGTAGTTCTTGTAGATATTGTAGATGTTGTAGCTCTTGTAGATATTGTAGTTCTTGTAGATATTGTAGCTCTTGTAGATATTGTAGTTGTTGTAGATATTGTAGTTCTTGTAGATATTGTAGTTCTTGTAGATATTGTAGTTCTTGTAGATATTGTAGGTCTTGTAGATATTGTAGATATTGTAGTTCTTGTAGATATTGTAGTTCTTGTAGGTTTTGTAGTTCTTGTAGATATTGTAGCTCTTGTAGATATTGTAGTTCTTGTAGATATTGTAGTTCTTGTAGATAGTGTAGTTCTTGTAGTTATTGTAGATATTGTAGTTCTTGTAGATATTGTAGATATTGTAGATATTGTAGTTGTTGTAGATATTGTAGTTCTTGTAGATATTGTAGTTGTTGTAGATATTGTAGTTCTTGTAGATATTGTAGATGTTGTAGCTCTTGTAGATATTGTAGTTGTTGTAGATATTGTAGTTCTTGTAGATATTGTAGATGTTGTAGCTCTTGTAGATATTGTAGTTCTTGTAGATATTGTAGTTCTTGTAGATATTGTAGTTGTTGTAGATATTGTAGTTGTTGTAGATATTGTAGTTGTTGTAGATATTGTAGTTGTTGTAGATATTGTAGTTCTTGTAGATATTGTAGATGTTGTAGCTCTTGTAGATATTGTAGTTCTTGTAGATATTGTAGTTCTTGTAGATATTGTAGTTGTTGTAGATATTGTAGTTCTTGTAGATATTGTAGTTGTTGTAGATATTGTAGTTCGTGTAGATTTTGTAACTCTTGTAGATTTATAGTTCTTGTAGATATTGTAGATATTGTAGTTCTTGTAGATATTGTAGATATTGTAGTTTTTGTAGATATTGTAGTTCTTGTAGATATTGTAGTTCCTCTAGATATTGTAACTCTTGTAGATATTGTAATTCTTGTAGATATTATAGATATTGTAGTTCTTGTAGATATTTTAGATATTGTAGTTCTTGTAGATATTGTAGTTCTTGTAGATATTGTAGTTCTTGTAGATATGGTAGTTCTTGTAGATATTGTAGATATTGTAGTTCTTGTAGATATTGTAGATATTGTAGTTCTTGTAGATATTGTAGATATTGTAGTTCTTGTAGATATTGTAGATATTGTAGTTCTTGTAGATATTGTAGATATTGTAGTTCTTGTAGATATTGTAGATATTGTAGTTCTTGTAGATATTTTAACTCTTGTAGATATTGTAGATATTGTAGATATTATAGATATTGTAGTTATTGTAGATATTGTAGATATTGTAGTTCTTGTAGATATTGTAGATGTTGTAGCTCTTGTAGATATTGTAGTTCTTGTAGATATTGTAGTTCTTGTAGATATTGTAGTTCTTCTAGATTTTGTAACTCTTGTAGATATTGTAGTTCTTGTAGATATTGTAGATATTGTAGTTCTTGTAGATATTGTAGATATTGTAGTTTTTGTAGATATTGTAGTTCTTGTAGATATTGTAGATATTGTAGTTTTTGTAGATATTGTAGTTCTTGTAGATATTGTAGTTCTTGTAGATATTGTAACTCTTGTAGATATTGTAATTCTTGTAGATATTATAGATATTGTAGTTCTTGTAGATATTGTAGATATTGTAGTTCTTGTAGATATTGTAGTTCTTGTAGATATTGTAGTTCTTGTAGATATGGTAGTTCTTGTAGATATTGTAGATATTGTAGTTCTTGTAGATATTGTAGATATTGTAGTTCTTGTAGATATTGTAGATATTGTAGTTCTTGTAGATATTGTAGATATTGTAGTTCTTGTAGATATTGTAGATATTGTAGTTCTTGTAGATATTGTAGCTCTTGTAGTTATTGTAGATATTGTAGTTCTTGTAGATATTGTAGATATTGTAGTTCTTGTAGATATTGTAGCTCTTGTAGATATTGTAGCTCTTGTAGATATTGTAGCTCTTGTAGATATTGTAGTTCTTGTAGATATTGTAGTTCTTGTAGATATTGTAGTTCTTGTAGATATTGTAGTTCTTGTAGATATTGTAGTTCTTGTAGATATTGTAGCTCTTGTAGATATTGTAGTTCTTGTAGATATTGTAGTCTTGTAGATATTGTAGTCTTGTAGATATTGTAGACCTTGTAGTGCTTGTTTATCTCTGGGCGGCAAGGGTACCTGCACTTGGATGGGGTTGTGGGGGGGGGGAAGCGGCGAACTTTTTAATGAATTCCTAGTTGTTACGATGGAACTTTCCAAAGGTAGCGTCATTACAGCTGTCGTTAGAATAACGCACTCGTAGACGGATGACGTCATCAAATTATCACCGTCGTAGACAGGTAACCTTCTGTTTTACCGGGGTAATGATAACACATAATTTCAAAACATTACCGGGGTCCTAAACGGTTAACGTCAATAAATTAACACGGTCATTAACAACGCCATGCATCGCATTACAACGGTCATAGAGGAAATCGAGTTGGCTTCAGTATAGTGGTATTTATGAATATCATATCTCTAAAATTTTATTTAAAGAATTTACTCGTTCTATAGCCCGTTCGTTCATAAGCCGACCCCCCCCCCTTCCACTTTTGGAAGGGAAAAGTGCTAAAAGTGTATAACCCGATCGCAAGCCGATCCCCCAAAATAATAGGACAGCTTTAAAAAAAATGGAACTTATTTTTTTAAAACTACAAGCTAAATCGGTCATTTATGATTGTTTACTTTGTACTGCCTATCTTTGTCTTTCTGCTATTTACATACAAATTATAGCGCATACATTAAAATCCGTGGTTGAAAACAAAATTTGTGAAACAATTTATTAAAACGTTCACAAAAATAAATAAAATGAAAGAAAAAGGTAATTGCTGGTTTTAACTAACATAATATAGCTTTTGATAGAGCAGTCGAATCTTGTAGAATGTAGAAAATGACATCGATAATCTACAATAACAACACCGATATTCAATATCCATGCAGAAATCACCTATGACCCGCTCATAAGCCGACCCCCCACCCCACACTTTTTCCCCTAGATTTTGTCCAAAAAAGGTCGACTTGCGAACTAGTATGTACGGTTGTTTTTTTTAATTTGAAAAAAAGAAGCTCAATAGCGTGTTTCATTTTGTTATTTTCTACTGGATGTTTAAATGTTCAACCGATGAATGTTGAAAGTTGATACGATTGTTCAATTCGGACATTCGGATACTTTTGATAGCAAGTTCTTGATCCTTGCTAGTTTGACCATCGCAGGCGTTTTATTATCTAAATCACAACTCGTGTTTTCTTTTTCCAGCTTATTTCATGATTTTTTTTCATTTTTCGGTATTTCCACTTTTGATTTCAACATGTGGCGATGAAATGTGTCATGTGATGCCTTAGGATTTTGCTACAGATATTCAGAAATAAGCTTGTATCTTATGAAACGAATGATGTGGGCAGTGGTAATTCATAACAAAAAAACATGGGATATTGTTTAATTGATTTATAAAAACAAGTCATGGGATGTGGTTTGATGACTTGCTAGATGTAATGACTGAATGACTTGATTCTTGTAATGACTGAATGACTTGATACATGTAATGACTGAATGACTTGATACATGCCATTACTGAATGACTTGCTAGATGTAATGACTGAATGACTTGCTAGATGTAATTACTTAATGACTTGATACATGTAATTACTGAATGACTTGCCAGATGTAATGACTGAATGACTTGATACATGTAAGGACTGAATGACTTGATACATGTAATTACTGAATGACTTGCCAGATTAATAACTGAATGACTTAATAGATGTAATGACTGAATGACTTACTAGATGTAATACGGCTTCTCGTTGCGATCCAACGCCGTCTCCCATCCGTAAGGCAGACCGGAAGTGTTCGCCCAATTTTCCCTGGGTGGCAGCCATGATGTCGTCTGGCTCTTGTGACTGGAAACATTTTATAGCGAACATTAGCCCGGAAGCGGGTCGTATGAGAAACAAGGGGAGAGAATTTAGAGAGAGCACGAGTGGTAATGAAAAGATGGCAAGAACGTAAGAGTGATAGAATCTAGAGTCGAGAATGAATTTGATCAACACAATAGACCTACGATAAGGCGGATGTGAATAACAAGTGATCCCCTTTCTTTTTCTGATTAACACTCGAAATAATTTAGTTTACACATTATTTTATTTTGTTTATTTTTTTTACCCATGTTCGTGTTTTTAAAAACATTATTTGAAATTTAAAAGTACTTAGCAAGAAAAACTTGGCTAAACAAGGACATCAAACACTGAATTCAAACCAAAAATTACTACCCTCCCTCCTTCCTTTCCCCTTTTCCCCGATAAGACACAATCAAGAACAGATATATGAAAGTACATATAAAACCAAACACATCCAGACCACCATAACTATGAAGGTACATAAAAAACCAAACACATCCAGACCACCATAACTATGAAGGTACATATAAAACCAAACACATCCAGACCACCATAACTATGATGGTACATAAAAAACCAAACACATCCAGACCACCATAACTATGATGGTACATATAAAACCAAACACATCCAGACCACCATAACTATGAAGGTACATATAAAAGCAAACACATCCAGACCACCATAACTATGAAGGTACATATTAAAGCAAACCCTATACATCCGTTGTCTGTCGGCCTGCTCCTGGCGTATGAAAAAGCGAAGCAGATTTTCTCCCTAAAATCGTGATTACTTACGTCTCTTGGGGTTTAAGGGCGTCATTATTTGATGGCCGCACCATCCCACTCCCCCTCTCAACCCATATAGATTCTGTAACGACCGCGGGCGCAAGATGAGACCAATATGGCGGCCAACTTTGAGAACGTTATTTGCACCGTCCATTTTGTTTCTCTTCCCAGCAGACACTACGGTTGCGTGTACAGTAACAAGACATTTTCCTCGTTGGGGGTAGGGGGCAGGACAGATAAAATTAATCACAGTCATTAGAATCATCATGTTCCCTTGTTTATTTAGGTGTCCAACACAATTCTGTGTTTATTTAGGTGGCCAACAGGATCAGGTGTTTATTCAGTTGGCCAACAGGATCCTCTTTTTATTTAGGTGGCCAACTCGAACATGTGTTTATTTAGGTGGCCAACTCGAACATGTGTTTATTTAGGTGGCCAACTCGAACAAGCGTTTATTTTGGTGGCCAACTCGAACATGTGTTTATTTAGGTGGCCAACTCGAACATGTGTTTATTTAGGTGGCCAACTCGAACAAGCGTTTATTTTGGTGGCCAACTCGAACATTTGTTTATTTAGGTTGCCAACTCGAACATGTGTTTATTTAGTTGGCCAACTCGAGCATGTGTTTATTTAGCTTATGTGTAATGTACTGTCCTTTATGTTGTTTTTATGGTATGAATGGTTATTTAATTATTATATGTATGTTATGATCTCCATGTAAAGCGCTGTGAGCCCGGTTCCTTACTGGGATACAGCGCTATATAAATTATCAATTATTATTATTATTAGGTGGGTAAAATTTTCCCATGTTTATTTCTTGGTTAGATGCTCCAATGTTTAAAGCAATGGTTAAGAAGTTCTCGTCTTTTGTCATGAGTTCCCATGCTCCCTGTTCCCCTGTGTATTGGAGGACATTATCATTTCCAACGCGAGTTCTTGTGCACGACAACTGGCCAGGGCTGGACTAAAGTATAAGGCAATTCGTTGTCGTCACAGTTTGTAAGGAAAGTTCGTATTTCCATTAACTAAATTGTTCATCCCCAGTAGGAGTCACTCAGCTGCAGTAGGTACACCATCTGGGATGAGACGAGAAAACACGGGGGTTGGGGGGGTGCAGAGATAGCTCGAGCTCGAGACTGGTGTGGACAGACATTTTATTTAATACTATTTGTACAATTTTAGATGCCGTGCTTTTCTTCTCTCAGGAAGTGGGATGAAACATAAGCCAAAAGACGTGAAATGTCGGTGGTCATATGTAGTTAAAAGAAATATGTTTCTCATCGAATAGCAGGTGTAGAGACAACACCACTTTTGTAAATTTTTGTTGTTGTTGTTGAAATGGAATGAGAAACCAAGCGGAAAGTTCGAATTGATTTCTATTGAAACCACAGGCGAAAAAATAAAACGAAAAATCTTCACCTCCTTATAACAAAAATATTTTGGGCACGTTAAAAAAAATATGAAGGAACAAGTTTTGAGGCAGTTAAAACATTTACCTTATTTTGACGGTTTAATAATTTTGTCTAACGGTGGGGTGGCACTCTTACAGTTCAATCAACGGACAGGAACCGCCTTACTTTGATGAATTACTTTGATACTAGACGCCCCTGGGCGTAGCATACGCCGCAGACTTGCTCATGGAGAATGCAAAGAAAGTGGAAAAGAACGGACACAAACTACCACACGAAGAAATCAAAACAACGCTAGGGAACGTCGGTTTGGGGGGGGGGACTGCCGACTCATTGTTGGTTTCGAGACATTCGCTCTGTGGTTATCTACCTGCCCACCACCCTTTACCAAATTAGCTTGCCGACCATAAACTGTGATTGGCCGACCCTAGCGATGGTCAGCCATGTTGGCAATAAAGGGATAAAAGAACGGGCACAAACAGACATTTTTTAAAAATTAAAAAAAAACAATGTTTTCGCCGGGGCTTGAACCCAGGACCTTCCCCGTATAAGGCGGACGTGATAACCAGTACACTACGAATTTCACGCTGTTCTGTGAAGGAACAATGCAAGTGCACGCAATGACCATTGTTGGTCTTGAGACATTGGTCGGCCCCAGAGAGGGTCATTCGTCATGCACGTTTGCACATACTCGCTTTGGTGAAGGGGGCGGGAGGAGGGTTAGAGAGTCGGTGTGCGTGCGTGGTGTCATCACATTCACTTCCATGTGATAGCACAAGCACATTCATTAAGTCATCACACTCACTTCCATGTGATAGCATTATCACATTCATCAAGTCATCACACTCACTTCCATGTGATAGCACTAGGACATTCATCAAGTCATCACACTCACTTACATGTGATAGTATTATCACATTCATCAAGTCATCACACTCACTTCCATGTGATAGCACTAGGACATTCATCAAGTCATCACACTCACTTACATGTGATAGCACTAGGACATTCATCAAGTTATCACACTCACTTCCATGTGATAGCACTAGGACATTCATCAAGTCATCATACTCACTTCCATGTGATAGCACTAGGACATTCATTAAGTCATCACACTCACTTCCATGTGATAGCACTAGGACATTCATCAAGTCATCACACTCACTTCCATGTGATAGCACTAGGACATTCATTAAGTCATCACACTCACTTCCATGTGATAGCACTAGGACATTCATTAAGTCATCACACTCACTTCCATGTGATAGCTCTAGGACATTCATCAAGTCATCACACTCACTTCCATGTGATAGCACTAGGACATTCATGAAGTTATCACACTCACTTCCATGTGATAGCACTAGGACATTCATCAAGTCATCACACTCACTTCCATGTGATAGCACTAGGACATTCATCAATTCATCACACTCACTTCCATGTGATAGCACTAGCACATTCATCAAGTCATCATACTCACTTCCATGTGATAGCACTAGGACATTCATCAAGTCATCACACTCACTTCCATGTGATAGCACTAGGACATTCATCAAGTCATCATACTCACTTCCATGTGATAGCACTAGCACATTCATCAAGTCATCACACTCACTTCCCTGTGATAGCACTAGCACATTCATCAAGTCATCACACTCACTTCCCTGTGATAGCACTAGGACATTCATCAAGTTATCACACTCACTTCCATGTGATAGCACTAGGACATTCATCAAGTCATCATACTCACTTCCATGTGATAGCACTAGGACATTCATTAAGTCATCACACTCACTTCCATGTGATAGCACTAGGACATTCATCAAGTCATCACACTCACTTCCATGTGATAGCACTAGGACATTCATTAAGTCATCACACTCACTTCCATGTGATAGCACTAGGACATTCATTAAGTCATCACACTCACTTCCATGTGATAGCTCTAGGACATTCATCAAGTCATCACACTCACTTCCATGTGATAGCACTAGGACATTCATGAAGTTATCACACTCACTTCCATGTGATAGCACTAGGACATTCATCAAGTCATCACACTCACTTCCATGTGATAGCACTAGGACATTCATCAATTCATCACACTCACTTCCATGTGATAGCACTAGCACATTCATCAAGTCATCATACTCACTTCCATGTGATAGCACTAGGACATTCATCAAGTCATCACACTCACTTCCATGTGATAGTACTAGGACATTCATCAAGTCATCACACTCACTTACATGTGATAGCACTAGGACATTCATCAAGTTATCACACTCACTTCCATGTGATAGCACTAGGACATTCATCAAGTCATCATACTCACTTCCATGTGATAGCACTAGGACATTCATTAAGTCATCACACTCACTTCCATGTGATAGCACTAGGACATTCATCAAGTCATCACACTCACTTCCATGTGATAGCACTAGGACATTCATTAAGTCATCACACTCACTTCCATGTGATAGCACTAGGACATTCATTAAGTCATCACACTCACTTCCATGTGATAGCTCTAGGACATTCATCAAGTCATCACACTCACTTCCATGTGATAGCACTAGGACATTCATGAAGTTATCACACTCACTTCCATGTGATAGCACTAGGACATTCATCAAGTCATCACACTCACTTCCATGTGATAGCACTAGGACATTCATCAATTCATCACACTCACTTCCATGTGATAGCACTAGCACATTCATCAAGTCATCATACTCACTTCCATGTGATAGCACTAGGACATTCATCAAGTCATCACACTCACTTCCATGTGATAGCACTAGGACATTCATCAAGTCATCATACTCACTTCCATGTGATAGCACTAGCACATTCATCAAGTCATCACACTCACTTCCCTGTGATAGCACTAGCACATTCATCAAGTCATCACACTCACTTCCCTGTGATAGCACTAGGACATTCATCAAGTTATCACACTCACTTCCATGTGATAGCACTAGGACATTCATCAAGTCATCATACTCACTTCCATGTGATAGCACTAGGACATTCATTAAGTCATCACACTCACTTCCATGTGATAGCACTAGGACATTCATCAAGTCATCACACTCACTTCCATGTGATAGCACTAGGACATTCATTAAGTCATCACACTCACTTCCATGTGATAGCACTAGGACATTCATTAAGTCATCACACTCACTTCCATGTGATAGCTCTAGGACATTCATCAAGTCATCACACTCACTTCCATGTGATAGCACTAGGACATTCATGAAGTTATCACACTCACTTCCATGTGATAGCACTAGGACATTCATCAAGTCATCACACTCACTTCCATGTGATAGCACTAGGACATTCATCAATTCATCACACTCACTTCCATGTGATAGCACTAGCACATTCATCAAGTCATCATACTCACTTCCATGTGATAGCACTAGGACATTCATCAAGTCATCACACTCACTTCCATGTGATAGTACTAGGACATTCATCAAGTCATCACACTCACTTACATGTGATAGCACTAGGACATTCATCAAGTTATCACACTCACTTCCATGTGATAGCACTAGGACATTCATCAAGTCATCATACTCACTTCCATGTGATAGCACTAGGACATTCATTAAGTCATCACACTCACTTCCATGTGATAGCACTAGGACATTCATCAAGTCATCACACTCACTTCCATGTGATAGCACTAGGACATTCATTAAGTCATCACACTCACTTCCATGTGATAGCACTAGGACATTCATTAAGTCATCACACTCACTTCCATGTGATAGCTCTAGGACATTCATCAAGTCATCACACTCACTTCCATGTGATAGCACTAGGACATTCATGAAGTTATCACACTCACTTCCATGTGATAGCACTAGGACATTCATCAAGTCATCACACTCACTTCCATGTGATAGCACTAGGACATTCATCAATTCATCACACTCACTTCCATGTGATAGCACTAGCACATTCATCAAGTCATCATACTCACTTCCATGTGATAGCACTAGGACATTCATCAAGTCATCACACTCACTTCCATGTGATAGCACTAGGACATTCATCAAGTCATCATACTCACTTCCATGTGATAGCACTAGCACATTCATCAAGTCATCACACTCACTTCCCTGTGATAGCACTAGCACATTCATCAAGTCATCACACTCACTTCCCTGTGATAGCACTAGCACATTCATCAAGTCATCACACTCACTTCCCTGTGATAGCACTAGCACATTCATCAAGTCATCACACTCACTTTCCTGTGATAGCACTAGCACATTCATTAAGTCATCACACTCACTTCCCTGTGATAGCACTAGCACATTCATCAAGTCATCACACTCACTTCCCTGTGATAGCACTAGCACATTCATCAAATCCCTGTAATAAAAACACTTTCTGACTCTTGATAAACAATGACGGTGATGAGATATTCTGTACTCTTTAAACTTACATCAAAATGTAATCAAACCTTCAAATGTGAACTTCAGAATCAATATACATAATTTCCGTTGTCTGTATGCATGGATGTAACTAGGTGGCGCTGCGAAATTTGTAATGCTGTTAGGTGGCGCTGCGATCGATTTTGTTTTATATTGCTGCTCCAAAAATAACACTTTTCGAACGATCCGCATAAAATTGTTCAATATGATAATAAATGAATCAAATAAAAATAAATAAAATAAACGAAAGTTTTGTATTACGTTATTTTTTAATCTGATGTGTATTTATTTTGAAAACTTCCGTAATTTTTGACGGGTGATACGCTAGTACAGAAAATAATACTACACAAAAAATCAACTAATCTTTCTATTTACTATACTATTTCTAATACTAGCATTACACTTTCTTTAAATACTCATTTTAAGGTTGTAACGACAAGCCCAGGGCGTTTTTTTTTAATATAATTTTTTTTTGGTGGGGGGGGGGTCAGGAGCCTGATCTACGGTCATCACGAAAGGGGGGGGGGCACCATAACGCTGAATTTCTTAAATGTTTTGACGGGCCCACGCGTACCCAGCTGTTTGAGGTCCACTTTTTTACGGACTCTCTTGATGATACTGGTATTAGCTGCGCCTACACAAGAATTTTCTGTGTTCTTAAAAGAGTTTTTTAAATTATTATTTAGATCCAAATGAGCACTTTTCAACTCGTAGTGTTAATAGGTTCATTTAATTTTCTATAACGCAGCCTACTTATTCTCTAACTGTGCTAAAAGTCGTAAGAGCTATCGATATTTATTTTAAGAACTTTGTGATATGGGCTCAATGAAATTATAATTTTTAACAATATTAGCTATTTTAGTATCCTCTAAAAAATGACTAGCTTCTCTGGAACGCATGCGCGTTTGATACGTACTATTTTTCTTTCGTGTTCAGGAAATTTAGATATTGTCGATACCAGATAGAGGTGAAACCAGGGTAATTAGAGGTAAAAAATGATAAATTGATTAAAGTCTTTATTGTCATGACAGGCGTGTAAATATTCAAATTAAAATTCAATGGAAAATCATGAAGTAGCTGAAAGTACAAAAGCCACCACAAACACACATGCACGCACGCACACATCAGAGCAAGTTAACAAAATATTTTTTTTTAAAAACACCTTTCTTTCCGCGTACATTTCAGAGATTCTAAATTAAAATCCTGTTGCTCTCACAGGCGAAACCCCAGTCGTGATTCACCCGTTGAGATCCATCCGTCATGATCCACCCGTTGAGATCTACCCGTTGAAATCCACCAGTTGAGATACACCCGTTGAGATCCACCCATAGAGATCCACCCGTTGAGATCCACCCGTCGTGATCCACCCGTTGAGATCCACCCGTTGAGATCCACCAGTTGAGATCCACCAGTTGAGATCCACCAGTTGAGATCCACCCGTTGAGATCCACCATTTGAGATCCACCCGTTGAGATCCACCAGTTGAGATCCACCCGTTGAGATCCACCCGTTTATATCCACTGTTTTGCTATATAAACGTGAGAAAAATTTAACATAGACCGGAGCTCCCGAATACCCTGGGTCAAGGGTTGACAAAATGAAAACGTGGCGTTCCATAAGTTAAACCATTTTCAACCATCCGGACCCGACTAATTCTTACGGTGGCCCGGTCATGCTGCGGGTATTCGGGTCAGCTTAACTTGGGTTTTACGTAACTCTAAATCAGATGAAAGCCCGAGGTCACAGAGTACAGTTCAAGGCCCATAAGTAACGATCGAGCAACCAAGTCCCCGGCTTTTCGATTGCCCCCGGCAGTCATTCCTAAATCAAAGTCTTTAAGTCCGGCACGTTTTGTTGCACGAGATGTTAGTTCATAAAGTCAGACCCCAATAACGTGGATGGAATTCCCTGGGAATACTTGTCCTCAAAATCCTCTCTCTCTCTCTCTTTAAGTCTAAGCAATTCATTCCCAGCCCCGGCAGACATTCAGCTTCACCGTAGGTTAATGGGATTCCAATCAACTGTCGGATAATTAGTTGGTAACGGCTGAGTCATGGACCATGCAGGCTGATCCGTAGAACAATTGAATACACGGCGCGTGATTGGTTTCACACCGTTCAGTCTATTCGTGGAGATGAACGCATCATTGGGATAGAGATTAATAACTCGAGGCCTTTGTAAACTTTCGGGGGGGGGTACATTATTGCTCGTTACACAATGGAATACGATCACAATTTCCAAACACATAGTCAGGCAGAAAACAAACAAGGTATTAAATAGTAAATGTTCGTAACTGTGTTTCAGGTTCTCATTAACCTTTGACTTTTTTAATTTAAAAAAATAAATTTTTGCTAATGGCAAAGGCGGTAGTTTAACGGTTCACTTTCTGTTCTTTCTTGATAGACATGACAACACAGCGATTGCTGTACTGGCTGTGATACAGTGGTCTCGTTTAGTGACCCTTAATATGCAGATTCGATGGCATCTCATTGGCGCGTGGCCCCGCGCGGACTGGTACATACCACGTGTCACCAGTTTGTTAAACAAGGCACGTTCCCGAGATATTCTGGTCAGTCTGAGGGAGCCGTTACAAGAGACGGGGGGATACATAAGACAGGGAGGGCTGTTACAAGAGAAGGGCTGAATACATTAGACGGGGAGGGCTGTTACAAGAGAAGGGCGGAATACATTAGACGGGGAGGGCTGTTACAAGAGACGGGCGGAATACATTAGACGGGGAGGGCTGTTACAAGAGAAGGGCTGAATACATTAGACGGGGAGGGCTGTTACAAGAGACGGGCGGAATACATTAGACGGGGAGGGCTGTTACAAGAGAAGGGCGGAATACATTAGACGGGGATGACTGTTACAAGAGAAGGGCTGAATACATTAGACGGGGAGGGCTGTTACAAGAGAAGGGCTGAATACATTAGACGGGGAGGGCTGTTACAAGAGAAGGGCTGAATACATTAGACGGGGAGGGCTGTTACAAGAGACGGGCGGAATACATTAGACGGGGAGGGCTGTTACAAGAGAAGGGCTGAATACATTAGACGGGGAGGGCTGTTACAAGAGAAGGGCTGAATACATTAGACGGGGAGGGCTGTTACAAGAGAAGGGCTGAATACATTAGACGGGGAGGGCTGTTACAAGAGAAGGGTTGAATACATTAGACGGGGAGGGCTGTTACAAGAGACGGGCGGAGTACATTAGACGGGGAGGGCTGTTACAAGAGAAGGGCGGAATACATTAGACGGGGAGGGCTGTTACAAGAGACGGGCGGAATACATTAGACGGGGAGGGCTGTTACAAGAGAAGGGCTGAATACATTAGACGGGGAGGGCTGTTACAAGAGACGGGCGGAATACATTAGACGGGGAGGGCTGTTACAAGAGAAGGGCGGAATACATTAGACGGGGATGACTGTTACAAGAGAAGGGCTGAATACATTAGACGGGGAGGGCTGTTACAAGAGAAGGGCTGAATACATTAGACGGGGAGGGCTGTTACAAGAGAAGGGCTGAATACATTAGACGGGGAGGGCTGTTACAAGAGACGGGCGGAATACATTAGACGGGGAGGGCTGTTACAAGAGAAGGGCTGAATACATTAGACGGGGAGGGCTGTTACAAGAGACGGGCGGAATACATTAGACGGGGAGGGCTGTTACAAGAGAAGGGCGGAATACATTAGACGGGGAGGGCTGTTACAAGAGAAGGGCGGAATACATTAGACGGGGAGGGCTGTTACAAGAGAAGGGCGGAATACATTAGACGGGGAGGGCTGTTACAAGAGAAGGGCTGAATACATTAGACGGGGAGGGCTGTTACAAGAGACGGGCGGAATACATTAGACGGGGAGGGCTGTTACAAGAGAAGGGCTGAATACATTAGACGGGGAGGGCTGTTACAAGAGACGGGCGGAATACATTAGACGGGGAGGACTGTTACAAGAGAAGGGCGGAATACATTAGACGGGGAGGGCTGTTACAAGAGAAGGGCGGAATACATTAGACGGGGAGGGCTGTTACAAGAGAAGGGCGGAATACATTAGACGGGGAGGGCTGTTACAAGAGAAGGGCGGAATACATTAGACGGGGAGGGCTGTTACAAGAGACGGGCGGAATACATTAGACGGGGAGGGCTGTTACAAGAGACGGGCGGAATACATTAGACGGGGAGGGCTGTTACAAGAGAAGGGCTGAATACATTAGACGGGGATGGCTGTTACAAGAGAAGGGCGGAATACATTAGACGGGGAGGGCTGTTACAAGAGACGGGCGGAATACATTAGACGGGGAGGGCTGTTACAAGAGAAGGGCTGAATACATTAGACGGGGAGGGCTGTTACAAGAGAAGGGCGGAATACATTAGACGGGGAGGGTTGTTACGAGAGACGGGCGGAATAAATTAGACGGGGAGGGCTGTTACAAGAGAAGGGCTGAATACATTAGACGGGGAGGGCTGTTACAAGAGAAGGGCGGAATACATTAGACGGGGAGGGCTGTTACAAGAGAAGGGCGGAATACATTAGACGGGGAGGGCTGTTACAAGAGAAGGGCGGAATACATTAGACGGGGAGGGCTGTTACAAGAGAAGGGCTGAATACATTAGACAGGGCCTTAGTTTGGTGTGCTGGGTGTCAGCTGCTAGAGTAGCGGTGGTGTCCTAGTCTGATGGTCACGATAACGGGGGTGGATTGGATATTTGGGTCGCTTGGACATTGGGGTCGCTAGGACATTTGGTCGCTAGGACGTTGGGGTCGCTAGGATATTTGGTCGCTAGGACATTGGGTACGCTAGGACATATGTGACGCTAGGACATTGGGGTCGCTAGGAAATTTGGGACACTTGGACATTGGGGATGCTAGGATATTGGGGACGCTAAGGCGTAGGGACATGGGGTCACTAGGACGTAATAAAGCTAGGACAATGGGCACGCTTGGACGTTATGAAGCTAGGACATTATAAAGTAAGGACATTGGGGACGCTAGGATATTGGGTTTCTAGGACATTGGGACGCTAGGAAATATGGACGCTAGGACATTGGGGTCGCTAGGACATTTAGAAGTTTAGACACTGTAACGCTGGCACATCGGGCTCGCTAGGATCTCGGAACGTTAGAAAATGAACAGCAAATAATCAATGAGAGAAAACAGTTCGATACAGAAACTAGTGAGTTTAATGGAGTATTTCTAAGGTTTTGGGAATGATGATAGTTATATAGAAATGTTTCTTCGGTTTTTTTGTGTGTGTTGTTTTGTTGGTTTTTTTTTGGGTCTTTTTTGTGTCTTATTTTTTTTTACTTGCGTCCCATAACTTTGTGGTCTTAGGAGGTTCTAATGTTTCCATCTACAGTAACACCCAGTTAAAGCAAAACACCAGATACCATGAAAAATTGAAAACAAAATTTAAAAGCTCCATCCTGAACAGTCAATATAATTATCTTCCATCTTTACTTTCAAAATTAATTAACAACAATAATTTTTAAAAAATTAAAATGATAAACGTAGCTTATATGCCCCGTAGGATCATTATATGTTGTATTTAGGATATGAATGTTTTCACGTTGAATGAATGGATATTTATGCGTGTTACTATTTTTATGTGAAGTGCTGTGAGCCCGGTTGCTAGCTGAGGTACTCAGCTATATACATAATCTAATTATTATTTTAACTATTACTACTTCAATGATGCACACAATGACACAGTAAGACAATAAGACGTCCGCATTATTGCGTAGTCACATTTCCTGGATGGAATCATGTTTTAAAAAAATGAATTCATTTATTTGCAATTAGACATTCACGCGATCAAACATTCACATCATTAAATTCACGTACTCAAACATTCACATCAATTAAGAGTTAAAAAATCAAACAATCATATCATAGCAGACACATGTGCTCAAACAATGACATCATAACAGACTCATGTAATCAAACAATCACATCTTAGCAGACTTATGTACTTAAACAATCACATCTTAGCAGACTCATGTACTTAAACAATCACATCTTAGCAGACTCATGTACTTAAACAATCACATCTTAGCAGACTCATGTACTTAAACAATCATATCTTAGCAGACTCATGTACTTAAACAATCACATCTTAGCAGACTCATGTACTTAAACAATGACATCTTAGCAGACTCGTGTACTTAAACAACTACATCATAACACACGCGTACCTGTCATCCACTCGTGGCAGTGACCTCAAATGTTGCCTGGCAATACACGAGCAGCAGCGAGTGGAGGCCACTTTTTTGGACAACGTCTGTCCCATTCTGCGTCTGCTACATTCGTCTTGGCCGGCTCGAGGGTCGATTTACATTGAAAATGCTGCAGGAGAAGCGGGGGCGGCATTCTCATGGACGGGGTTGAGCCAACGAAAACAGCACGACTTAATAAAACTGACCATGTTTCCTAGTCATCACCAATCACATGCTGGCTAATTACCGCTAGCTGGTGCAATAACCGCTAGCTGGCACGCCAACAGATCATGTTTAACGACCTTGAAATGTTGTTTCTTTATGACAAGTGCACTCGTTAAAGGGACGAAGAAGCGTTAATATCCACAAAGAAACGAGCCGCAGGACGAGGGCTTAACTTAGCTGTAACCCATACAGAAACTTTCTTTTAATTGATGAGCCAAACGTTCTCACGGGCGAGAACAAAAGGAAAACAGGTGAGATAAGTGTTAAATATTACTGAGATAGAATACAGGTTCGTCAGAAGCCGTGGTGTCAAAACTAGGCCAGAGGTTCTAAGAACTTGTCTATAAATTAACAGAATCATGTTTTTTATAGGACTACAGCAGTGAATAAGTAAGTCACTGCCATATGCTTCATGTTATTTCCATGTTTGAACAAATTTGGCGAGGTGCGTCACTTTCTTGGGTCAAATATTTTTTGGACCCCGACGGGGACCCCTGACATCTTTACGCAGTGCGCTGATCGACAATCAAGAACACGTGATCACTACTCAGCCAATAGAAGTTGTGCGGTGCGAGTTCTCTGCATGCTCTTGTTCCGATTACCTAGAATACCATTTGTTTTTGTTTTCATTCGAATAATCTGAACAATGAAACGCAGCCCGCTTGTAAAACGTTAGTAATAGAGAATAAGAACTGCTGTCGGTTAAAACAAGACTTCTTTTTAACAGCATACTCTACACTGGTAAACACCTAGATAAAACACGATATGCCCCCCATAACTGCTCGTTTGCCCCCTCCTGAGCTGTGCCAACAACTTACAACTGAACACGCAGCTCGTACAACAAACAAATACGTATATAATAAAACAAACAAAAGCTTGCCACGTCTGCTCAGATCAATGGCGCCGGATGGAGCTCATTTGTGTGATGAGTTTATAGAAATCTGTCTCACTCTAACCCGGCACCCAGAACACAGGGAGAACTCGTTGATATAAATCTATAAAGATACTTCCCAAAACCCCGGCCCTATAAAAAAACAAATTTTTTTTAAACATGTTGATCGATTTTTCGTTTATAGCAATCTATGGGTCACTGGAAAAAGGAAGGATTATTGGTTTATAGCAAACTCTGGTCATTGTAACCAGGAATGTTATATTTTTAACGAAATCTAGACATCTATATCAACAAATTGCACCATTCACTCCAGTTTGTGTACAGTACAGTGGATCAACACTTGGTTCCCTTTCCTCACTGTGGAATGATGGGGTAATGGGGAGGATCACACTAATGTTATACTAGCAGCAAATAAAGAAATGATAATTATTGATAGGGAAAGAATCGTTCAACGCGAATTTGAGTTTTGTCATGTGTGAAATATGAGTTTATTTGGTGAAGAAGATGTCTATTGTAGACATCTTCTTCACCAAATAAACTCACATTTCACACATGACAAAAGTCTACATATTAGAAGTGTATTTTGTTGTTCCTTGGTAGATGTCTATATATTAGAAGTGTATTTTGTGGTTACGTGGTAGATGTAGATGGCTATGGATTAGAAGTGTATTTTGTGGTTCCGTGGTAGATGTAGATGGCTATGCATGGATTAGAAGTGTATTTTGTGGTTCCGTGGTAGATGTAGATGGCTATGTATTAAAGTGTATTTTGTTGTTCCTTGGTAGATGTCTATATATTAGAAGTGTATTTTGTGGTTCTTAAGTAGATGTAGATGTCTATATATTAGAAGTGTATTTTGTGGTTCCGTGGTAGATGTAGATGTCTATGGATTAGAAGTGTATTTTGTAGTTCCGTGTATGATTAAATGCGGCCGAATCCATCTCACTTACTTCTTTATCATGTCATGTGAAGCAGGTTGAACAGGCCCGTGTAGCCCGCGAGCTGATGTTCCCTACCCCTGGTTAACACGATTCTTCACTTCGACCGACTAAACCCCCCCCCCAAAAAAAAATCCCGACGCCCTTGTCCCGATTCCCCTGTCCTGACGCCCCTGTCCTGACTCCCCTGTCCAGACTCCCCTATATGACTTCCCTGTCCAGACTCCCCTGTCCTGACTCCCCTGTCCTGACGCCCCTGTCCCAACTCCCCTATCTGCCTACCCATTCCTGACTCCCCTCCCCCTGTCATGACGCCCCTGTCCCGACTCCCCCCCCTGTCTTTACACCCCTGTTCTGACATCCCCCCCCCGTCCTGACGCCCCTTTCCTGACTCCCCAGTCCCGAATCCCCTATCCTGACTCTCCTCTCCCCCCCTGTCCCGACTCCTCTGTCATGACGCCGCTGTAATGGAGGTTCCTTTGTTTCCCCGCTCAGTAATTGGCAAGATTTTCTCTGTTTTCCACCTTACGTTTTTTAACGGCGTGGAATGAGCGTGAGCCAATTAGGCTCAGCAGAAAACACTCTTCTATGTTATTATTGGCATCAAGTTTAGCACCACAAGCGTTCGCACAGATCAAATATGTTTTTAAACGGATCTACACATTTGGAAAAATCTGGCCAAAGGTGGTGTGTAGCAAGAATTTGAATATATATTTTAAAAACATAATAGCCAACTGAAAAGTTGAGAAAATGATTTGAGTCGTGGGATTAAAGAGAGCAATGAGACATATTTTCATTTCAGTTGGTACAAGGTAGTAACATGTAATTGCACGGGCGTAGATTGGGGCAAGTTTATATAGCTGCACGGGTGTAGATTGGGGCAAGATTATATCGCTGTATGAGTGTAGGTTCGGGGTAAGCTTTATGAGCGTAAGTTGAGGGCAAGTTTATTTAACTGCGCTAACGTAGGTTGGGACAAGTCTTTATAGCTGCATGGGCTTAGGTTGGGGCAAGTCCTTATAGCTGCATGGGCCTAGGTTGGGGCAAGTCTTAATAGCTGCATGGGCTTAGGTTGGGACAAGTTTATAGCTGCAAGGCAAAAGTGTGACACTGTTTTAAACCCGCTTTTTCCATTTCTTTTTCATGTTCTTGTTGTATGTTTTTGTTGTATGTGTTTTGTTGTATCCCCACGGACCCCAACACACTTTTGACTTGATATAAAAGAAACTTGCAATTATAACCTTTTCTGTGTGTGAACATTGTTACAACCCCCACCCCGACCCCCACCCCAAAACACAATCACGTTCTAAATATAAACCACTGGAAACAGGTGAATTAGGCACAGGTTACGCAACTCAAGTAAAACGTGTCGTGTAAACCACCAAACCATCTATTTTGTTAACGACTCCAGCCAACCCCCCACCACCACCCTTTCCTACCACCCCACAACGCTCTTCGTTCTGGTCCATCACATTTCCATCTCGCCTCCAGACAAGTGTTTTATTTCCCACCTCTCCCCTCCACGTGCCCACCGCCTGGTACCTCATCACAAGTTTTCATTGGCACCAAGTTTACACCTTGCTAAGTTCCTCATTGGTTTCGGACAAGCTGAAGTATCCATTCTCAAACGCGAAATACACACGCTACCATCAAGATTGAAATATACACAACCATCAAGATTGAAATGTACACAACCATAGAGACAGAAACTCACTCAATCATCAAGACGGAAACTCACACAATCATCAAGACAGAAACTTACTCAATCACCAAGACAGAAGCTCACACAATCATCAAGACAGAAACTCACACAATCATCAAGACAGAAACTCACTCAATCATCAAGACAGAAACTCACTCAATCATCAAGACAGAAACTTACTCAATCACCAAAACAGAAACTCACACAATCATCCAGACAGAAACTTACTCAATCACCAAAACAGAAACTAACTCAATCATCAAGACAGAAACTCATACAATCATCAAGACAGAAACTCACACAATCATCAAGACAGAAACTCACACAATCATCAAGACAGAAACTCACACAGACATGAAGACAGAAACTCACTCAATCTTTAAGACAGAAACTCACACAATCATCAAGACAGAAACTCACACAATCACCAAAACAGAAACTTACTCAATCACCCAGACAGAAACTCACACAATCACCAAACAGAAACTCACACAATCATCAAGACAGAAACTTACTCAATCACCAAAACAGAAACTAACTCAATCATCAAGACAGAAACTCATACAATCATCAAGACAGAAACTCACACAATCATCAAGACAGAAACTCACACAATCATCAAGACAGAAACTCACACAGACATGAAGACAGAAACTCACTCAATCTTTAAGACAGAAACTCACACAATCATCAAGACAGAAACTCACACAATCACCAAAACAGAAACTTACTCAATCACCAAGACAGAAACTCACACGATCATCAAGACTGAAACTCACACAATCTTTAAGACAGAAACTAACTCAATCATCAAGACAGAAACTCACTCAATCATCAAGACAGAAACTCACTCAATCATCAAGACAGAAACTCACTCAATCATCAAGACAGAAACTCACTCAATCACCAAAACAGAAACTCACACAATCACCAAGACAGAAACTCACACAATCATCAAGACAGAAACTCACACAATCATCAAGACAGAAACTTACTCAATCACCAAAACAGAAACTCACACAATCATCAAGACATAAACTCACACAATCATCAAGACAGAAACTCACACAATCATCAAGAAAGAAACTTACTCAATCACCAAGACAGAAGCTCACACAATCATCAAGACAGAAACTCACACAATCATCAAGACAGAAACTTACTCAATCACCAAAACAGAAACTCACACAATCATCAAGACATAAACTCACACAATCATCAAGACAGAAACTCACACAATCATCAAGACATTAACTTACTCAATCACCAAAACAGAAACTCACACAATCATCAAGACATAAACTCACACAATCATCTAGACAGAAACTCACACAATCATCTAGACAGAAACTCACACAATCATCAAGACATAAACTTACTCAATCACCAAAACAGAAACTCACACAATCATCAAGACAGAAACTCACACAATCATCAAGACATAAACTTACTCAATCATCAAGACATAAACTTACTCAATCACCAAAACAGAAACTCACACAATCATCAAAACAGAAACTCACACAATCATCAAGACATAAACTCACACAATCATCAAGACAGAAACTCACACAATCATCAAGACATAAACTTACTCAATCACCAAAACAGAAACTCACACAATCATCAAGACAGAAACTCACACAATCATCAAGACAGAAACTCACACAATCATCAAGACATAAACTTACTCAATCATCAAGAAATAAACTTACTCAATCACCAAAACAGAAACTCACACAATCATCAAGACAGAAACTCACACAATCATCAAGACAGAAACTCACACAATCATCAAGACAGAAACTCACACAATCATCTAGACAGAAACTCACACAATCATCAAGACAGAAAGACTGACATCTATATGCATATATAATCTCTAGTTTTCATCATGATTTCAGTTGGACATTGAGTCCATCCTGGTCCAGTTCTCCGAAGCTAATGTTCAATAAAGAGTACAATATAATACAACTACTTCTTAAATAATCTACATTTAAACTTACACACCACAAAAGACATTGATACCAATGTTGACTAAAGGTTGGTCCACACCTTTCAAATGCTCGTGAGCATTTCATTAAACATCACACGAACGCACTATATTATACGCCAATTTTGGCGTATTTTATGTGCGTTCGTGTGATGTTTGATCAAATGCTCGCAAGTATTTGAAAGGTGTGAACCAACCTTTAAGTTCAATTCATGTGTAACTCAGTGGCTTTGTTTAATGAGTAATGCTATTCTTACGTATTTTTAAATCCCTTTTATTAACTTCACCGTCTTGTCTCTCTGTCTGTCGTGGGCGGGCGGAAAAACAAAAATCACATAGACTCGTGTCACCTAACAATGCATTGTATCAAAATTTCAGATCGATCGAATGTACGGTAATTAGATTAATGAATTCTTAACTCTATGTAGCCGTCTGCTATTTGTGACATCCACGAGTCACTGGAGTTCACCTCAGCCATGTATGACCACATCCCCGTGTTCTTCAGCAAGGGGAGTTCAGTCATTTTCAGTCTGTAAATGTTTGTCGCGCGGTGCATTTTATATTGCACATAATCAATAATATTAGTTATGTCTCATATACAAGGGATTTATAGTCAAAAACTTTGGTTTTACGGGTTGTTTAATTTACATGGTTTGTAAACCCTTTTTTGAAAATCATTCAGAAAAATGGGTAAAGACTTTATAAAATTTGCCAATAAAAGCGGTTAAAAAATAACGGCACCCTAATTAAAAAATTAAATCACAGAATTTTCTAGAATATTTTAGATCATTACCAAGTAAAGGGTATAATATTTTCAATAATTGTCTGACAAATAATTGTAGTTAGACTTTTAAGCGCGTCCCTTAAAATAGACAAAACGATAACGGAGACCTTCCGAAAAATAGAATTTAGAATCTTCTAGAATTTTTTTTAATAAGCCTAAAGTGAAATGAATAGTAAGACTACTACCGGGTATATTAAATTCATAGTCTAACAAATAACTCGGTAAAGCTTTGAAAAGTTTGTTTCCATTAAAATTGGCTGGAGGACAACGGAGCTCTAACAAAACATTAATTAATAAAATGTTATAGAACACCCCAGAATAAAGTGGAAAATACGACACATCTTAAATTAATGTACGTTTAGAACCCGTAGTTCACTACAAAGGACACAACTACAAAATTTAAACTTAACTTCAAGTCATGTAACCCAATAGAGTTGTTTCTTGCCTTTTTATGGTATTTTACATAGCTTACATTAGGGAAATGAAATAGGGTGCCCCGTAAAAAAAGTACATACTTTTTTTTAAAAAAATGTTGATATAGGAGTTCAGTTCCATATAACATTATAATGTGGTCTATAAAAGTTAGTGTACCAGGTTTGGCTTTCATCTATCGATCCATCCGGTACCCTATGTTCAAAATAATATTTGTATAGATTTTACAATAAAAATGACTTTATGCCCCCCTCCCCCACAAAAAAGCCCAGAATGAGTGAATAATAATAGTTCAATGTCAGATAGTATTTCAATATGAGCCATAATGTTTCTGTGCACTAAGTTTGACCTATATCCACAATTCCACCCGGTGGACAATATTCAATGCATAGCTTTTTCCGGTGACCCGTCAAAACGGCCCCGGACAAAACGTCCCCGGTCAAAACGGCCCAGACAAATTGATTACATCTTTTAACAAAAAATTAACATTTTTTTGCATTTTAAGCTTTTGTCAACTTTTTCCCCCTTAAAAAAAAGTGGTAAAATTGTAAAATTATTTCTTGTGTTGTTATTATATTAGTTCTTGTTAAAAACAAAAAAACAACACCAAAAAAAACACGACTTGTACCATTTCGCGTAAAGGCTAATACATTCCTTCTTGTGATGTCATTATTATTGTTTATTGTGAGTTAAACCTGACACTGAATCGGTGAGTAAAAATACGAATATAATATTTGATTGTACATTTTACTATTAGTCCATCTATTTGTCCTGGGCCGTTTTGTCGGGGCCGTTATGTAGGAGCCCATTTGTATGGGCCGTTTTGTCCAGGGCCGTTTTGTCGGTGAACCGCTTTTTCCCTATATGAGCTTTTTTTGAACAAATTTAACGCCCCCCCCCTTCCGCCCCAAACGGTACACGATGTAAAGGTTAAAAACCCTCTAGATTTCAATATGGATCTTATGGATATATGTCATAATTTTGGTCCATCAATCCATGTAGGAACGTATGGGAGATGAATGCTGACCGCCGATGACCGCCAACGAATGTGTTTATTTATAAATGTATCAAACGACACCCCGTAAAGATTGTCGTAGATTTAGGAGAGAGAGTGGTGGTTAGTATTGCAGATGTGTGGAGAGGCGTCACTTTTTTTTCCGAAATCCGCAGTGATCTCCCCTCCCCTCCCCACCCCTTCGTGCCTCTTGTTGCTATTGACAGATTTTGGAGTCACTGACTCGGTTATATATAAAGAAGAGAATAATTCCTCCACATCCCGATGTCCAACTAAAAAAATCACTGGACAGGCCAGAATTGTTATTTTGTATCAGTCACGTGACAGATCGATGTCTTCTGTTTCACGCGCTAACCTTTTAGTTCAACACAAATGATGTCAAGACGAAAAGTTGATTTTTAGAGGGTTTGGTTTATAAGTTGTCAGAGATTGGAGGTGTAAGAGGGTTGGTTTATAAGTTGTCACAGGCTGTAGGTGTAAGAGGGTTTGTTTATAAGTTGTCACGGGCTGTAGGTGTAACAGGGATGGTTTATAAGTTGTCACAGGCTGTAGGTGTAAGAGGGTTGGTTTATAACTTGTCACAGGCTGTAGGTGTAACAGGGTTGGGTTTATAAGCTGTCAAAGCTGTGAAAATGTGGTGTTGCATTATAGGTCAGCACTAAATAATGTTAGACGTCTGAACAAAAATTATTTCAAAGGCAGAGTCACTAACATGAGATGTATTATGAACATGTCCTAGATCAGTGTTTCTCAAAGCAGTGGTCCGCGGACCGGTGCCGGTCCGTGGACCATCCGCCGCCGGTCCGCAGAAGTTAGCAAGAACGAACATAAAAATATATTTATAACCCTCCAGAATAGGGAAAATAGTGCACCGGTCCCTGGAGCAATAAAAAAAACTGCCGTTCCACCAGACTAAATAGTTTGAGAAGCACTGTCCTAGATTATATATCGTTGGTAAAGAATATGTGAGAGATTTTTTACTTTGTCGAAGATTATGATATTGTCAGGTGTTATAAGCTATGTAAGAGAGTATGCCTATGTGGAGAGATTATGATTATGTCAGAGATTATGATTATTTCAGAGACTATATGTCTGACGTTCCGACTAGATCAGATGTTATGATTTTGTCAGATATTATAATTATGTCTGTGGCTCCGACTAGAACACAGATTATGCCTAAGTCAGATATTATAATTATGTCTGTGGCTCCGACTAGAACAAAGATTATGCCTAAGTCAGATATTATAATTATGTCTGTGGCTCCTACTAGATCAGAGATTATGCCTAAGTCAGATATTATAATTATGTCTGTGGCTCCGACTAGATCAGAGATTATGCCAAAGTCAGAAATAATGATTATGTCAGATAATGAGATGACCCGTTACGATTACACGAGAAGGTATACAGTTATGAGATATGACCACTAGATCAGAGATTAAAACTGTCAGAGTTTATAGCTATCTGTGACGACATTTCGACTAGGGCAGAGATAAGGTTAGACATAAGTCAGGTGAATATTTTATTGTGTCAAAACTTCCAACTCTAATTGCACGTTGTTGTTGTTTTAATAAAATTGACCCAAATCTTCGTTTCCCGTTTCAGAAATCCTAATTATGTCGTACTACAGCCAAATATAGTTACAAAGGACGTTGCTCGATAGAGAAGTGTTTGTAAACAAATAGCAAGAAATATTGTTTGAAATAGAAGTTAGTTTGAGCTGAAGATTAATTGAAATTAGGTTAGTTTTAACGGAAGATTGTTTAAAATAGAAGTTCGTTTTAGCGGAAGATTGTTTGAAATAGAAGTTAGTTTTACCAGAAGATTGTTTGAAAAGAAGTTAGTTTTAACAGAAGATTGTTTGAAAAGAAGTAAGTATTAACTGTAGATTTTTTAAAAATGTTAATTATTTAAAAGAGATTTGTTTAATTTTCATCCTGGAAAGTGATAGTAAAAAATAAAGGTAAAAAAATGATTTTTAAAAACCACGTTTTTACAAGCGGACTAAAAAGAAGAAAATAATTTAAAACTTGTCAGTTCAAGTACTTTCCTTTAATATGACTAAAAACGTGGGGCGGGCGCTTATGAGGTTTAACATATGCGGTTCACTCATTCTCTCACTTATATTCTCTCTTTTGCCTTCTAAATTAGAAATCTTTAATTTTTATACCAAACACCCGCCCCACGTTTTTAGTCATATTAAATCAAAGTACTTGAACTTACATTTTAAATTATTTTCTTCTTTTTAGTCCAGTCCGCTTGTAAAAACGTGGTTTTTAAAAATCATTTTTTTTACCTTTATTTATTTTATTATTTTTAGTCCACTAATAAAAACTTGGTTTTTAACAATATTTTTTTACCTCTATTTATTTTACCAAACATCTCACAAGCGCCCGCCCAACGTTTTAAAAACATTGTGATGTGGTCATGGGGGGAACTCACGGATGTCAACAAAAGCCGACGGTACAGATGGTTATATATCGACTATAGATAAACTAAAAAGTTCAATAATTTAATAACGGTACATTCGATCGATCTGAAATTTTAATACAATGCATTGTCATCCAAGATCTATCTGTGGTAAAAGTTTCAGATCTCTAGGACCATCAGAAGTGGTTCAATTGTACGTTGGCAGATTTGAAAAAATCTTGGACAAACCAACAAACAATGCCACACCAACGAAAGCGAGTTAATAAAAACTTGGTAAAAACGCGAGAAATGTTAACTTTAAATAAAATGTATTATTCATTTTTACGTTTCATATATTTTCCTCTGAAATGCCTTCAGTTCAAACAACATTTCCTCGTATAAAATGTTTCCGGAAATAACTGGTATTAAGACCAATTTCTAGATGTCGAATACTATATTGTCTGATCTCTGCCATGGAGTGAGATACAAACTTCTGATTTCGTTTTGTTATTTGAGGTGACCCCATAAATAATTGAACGTTTCTGAAGTCCCTTTAGTATAATAAATACAAGTATTTGCAGTGAGTTTTATACATTAGATATTCTTCACTTGTTAAACTTCTATCAGTCGGAGACGACAGACCGAATGGAGAAATTACAATCTTAGTTATATTCACGCGAATGTCAAATTCAAGTCCTAGATCTTTACTAGAAAGCATTGCATTCTTTATTTTCCACCGATTCAGTACCGATCATCCGACATTAATTTTGTTTTTACACATCATCATTTAAAACATCACAATCTTGATTTCATTATGGCTTCTAGACTCTGTTATTATTAACGCTTGCTACGTCATCGCTTTCTACGTCATAGCGTGCTACATCATAGCTTGCAACGTCATAGCTTGCTACGTCATAGCGTGCTACATCATAGCTTGCTACGCCATAGCTTCATACGCCATAAATTGCTACGTCATAGCTTTCCACGTCATTACACCAAAGTTGTCAGAACCTCATTGCCCCTCCCCCCCCCAAACGACACATCTTTGTTTAAACCCACAATCAAACTAAGACGATGCGACTAACCCGTGTAAATGCTACACCACTCGATCTTATCACAGCCACTAGTTCACGTCACAGACGGTGTATCCAGTCAGAAATGCTCGGTTTCACAAAACATCCCACTCGCCACTCGGCGTGGGCTCATACCCTTCGTAAACGCTGACCACTGAGACAACTGGCGTAAAGTTTCTCTAGTGAGGAGGAATAGATGTAAAAAAAACTGCCAAAGCCAGATCAATATAGAGTCTACCTCGCAGTGAGGCGAAAGACCAGGACCTCGCAGCTAGTCGTGTGAGTTTTGAAGGTCTCGTAGCGCCCACTCGCAGCCCCGTACGTTCAAAAGTGCCAAGACGGCGCCCTCGCTATCACGTCGCGGAGGTTGATCGGGGATAATGATGTCAGAATCTTTAGGGATAGTTCACGTGAGGGTTAGGTTAACGACCAGAGAATACGCGTATTGGGATAGATCTGGGATAGGGTGATTTTATTAAGGCCGGGTGAATGGGGTTTTAATAGGTGCATTATGGCTCCGTTACCCGCACGTGACCTGTTTGAATAGATTCACGGCTGATTTAGCGCGGGTGATCAAAGTGGCAATCGACCAAGTTTCAACTATAAGTTTGGGAACAAGTCTGTACCATTTTATACAGAACTCAAACGAAAAGCTGAGGCCAGCAACAGACCATGGCTTTGGAACGAAATGAAAATATCCTAACCTGATGATACTAATCGCATTAGTATCTTAACAAACGAAGACGATTGCGAGTTCAAGCGGACAGGGAACTTTGAAGAAGTCGCTGGCGAACACAATTAAACGCGATTAAAAAAATTATAATTTTAAAAAAATGAAAAATGAAGGTTTCTCGATGTTTCATGTTCAGTGGCACGGAGTAGCGTCCATACCAGAGTTTACCAGACACATTGAAATCATTGAGAGTTATGGCATCCCGCCTTCAGCTCTTCAAGAGGCAGAGCCTCAAGTTGTTCTGTTTGTAGAGTAGCTGACATTGTTTGATCTGAGTCAGTGCACGCCGTCTGGTGGCTAAAACTAATTTCAAATCAAGTAGATATCTGAGCCAGTGCACTGTCTGGTGACATTCTGTTGTCTTTCCACCTACTGTTTCGTACCGATATTCTGTCTTCGTCAACCCACTGTTTTGTACCAACATTATGTCTCTGTCCACATAAAGTTTTGAACCGACATTCTGCATGTCTCTGTCCACCTACTGTTTCGTACCGACATTCTGTCGCTTTCCACCAAATATTTCGTCTTTGATATGCTTTTTATTGAGATCGTTGATTCGCTTTCATGAAACTATCTTGCTTTCAAACATTAAATCATTTTGTTCAATTATTTACTGGGAAATAGCGTGTGACAATAATTACGGAGATTTTCAAAATCATTTAGGTTATCGAATTTAATATGCAATTGTGTACGACTTTTTCTCAACTGATTCTCAACCCTTAATTTTAAATATCTAAAAAAATAGAAGTTGATTTTGTGTTGCATTTGTGTTGTGTTTTTTTTACTCCTGTCAAATTAATTTCTTGAGAAACTCTGACACCTCGTGTTATCACTTGGTCGACTCGTTCCTTTTATTACATGCACCGGTTAATGGATTAGAAAATACCCTGCTTCCGTCAGCAGTCTGACTAAGCCAGTAACAACCAGTATACAGTCGTCTTGTTTTCTCATAAAGCACGAATAGCCCAGAGCCTGTTTCTCTGAAAGAGATCCATGATCTTCTAGATCTTTTATTTCAGAAGCAAAACTTACAAAAGGTAACCGAAATATTGTGTTTTATTTAACGGTTTAATTTTGCCTTAAAATTTCTCAAAAGGTACATTTTGTCTTTCCAATTCTAAAAAAGGGTGAAATTGACTGGAATGAACTGGAACTTAGCTGTTAGCAATGAATTATCGCCAGACGTTAATCGTTATTTACCTTTATATGAATGTTACATTATGGGACACATTTAAAGATCACAAACGATTAGTTCAAGCTTGAAAAGACAAAAAACAACATGAAAGTCACCTTTATTGGCCTAGTGCAAGACGAGCTAAATGTAATTGTTAGTTGACTTAGGTCAAACTATAATGAATATGTAACAAAAGGTAAAACATTCAGGTAAAAGCAACAAACTGAGATGGCCTGCATATGCTGCCTATATTATTAGTGATGCTGAATTAGGTGAAGAAATTTATAAAATACTGATTCTATATTATTATTCCATTGTATTGTTATTTCTTTGGTTATTTTTTAAAAAAGCATATGTTTATAAAAATATTTTTAAAAATTAGTTTGGTCATTGCTACCTTCAAGGGTTTTCTGTGTGTTTCAAGGGAGTCAGTAACTGTTCCTGCGAAGATGATTACTACGTGATAGGACTTTACAAAAAGATTTGTGCTAACTTTGATTGTCTAGATGTCCTGAAATGTTGTAAGATGGCTAAAAAGCCCGCAGATCTGGTTGAGCTACCTAATGTCAAGACATTTGTCATGGACACAACTATGGCAGATATTGCTAACTTAGCACATTACCTCGGTTACGGTTATTGTTTAGGTGCAGAGCTCTCGTGAAAGGAGAAGGTTTCATACGTCATGGTGACACGTGGCGAGCTGATCAAAGCCGAGTATGTGAAGGAATAAAACAACCCCGTAAAAACAAAGTTTTTGACTATAAATCTCTTATATATGAGTCATAATTAAAAGTATTGATCATCTTCAAACGCGACAAACATTTACAGACTGTATCTGCCTTAACTCCTGCTGTATCTCAGCGTGACACGTAAAATGTAAACAAAAGCACGCCGGTACTTCGATGGGTCGCGTCAACGCGCGAACTGACCTCTCACGTGAAAAGAAAACAATAACAAACTGTGAAATTGAATTACATACCTCGTATAGAGATAACTAAAAATGCATTAATTTAATAACTGTACGTTCGATCGATCTGAAATTTTGATACGATTCATTGTTAGGTAACACGAGTCCGTGTGCCAAATTTCAGCTCGATGGCTTCACGGGAAGTGGGTCATTTTTTACTTCTTTTTTTCCGAGGTGCCCGCCCAAGACAGACAGACAGAGAGAGAGAGACAGAGACGGCGATGAAGTTAATATAAGGGATTTAAATAAAACAAACCCGTAAAAACAAAGTTTTCTACTATAAATCCCTTATATTTTAGTCATAATTAAAAGTATTGATTATGTTTCAACGCCACAAATATTTACGGACTGACACCGAGTGATGTCCCCTGTCTTTTAACGGGGGATGGGTCGTGAGGGGGTGTCGGCACGACGGTCGACGTCTAAGCGTCAACTCAAACTCACGTGGAAAAAAACAATAACAAACCGTGAATTTGAATTACATACCTCATATAAGGATAAACTAAAAATGCATTAATTTAATTACGGTACGTTCGATCGATCTGAAATTTTGATACGATGCATTGTTAGGTTAGACGGGTCCGTGTGCCAAATTTCAGCTCGATCCGATCACTGGAAGTGGGTCATTTTCGATTTTTCTTTTTCCGCCCGCCCAGCCCATGAGATGATGAGAGAGATGATGAGATGACGACAGACAGACAGAGACGGCCGCGAAGTTAATATAATGGATTTAAAAATAATGATCAACGCCTTGCCATGGTTTACAGTGATTGGGGATTTTTACTTAAAGACGTGAAGTATGTGGATACTGTAGTAGAGCAATTAGAACCAGAGACAATTGATTCAGGAACACTTTATAATGAAGATGACACGGCAGTCCGAAAAAGTTTTGAGAGGTCTGAAGCGAGCGTGGGGAGTGTGAAACATACAACGACAAGTTCTTGGCAGCAGAGTCATGAGTTGGGTCTAACGGTAAGCTATGAGCCATTATCTGGACTCTCTTTTTCAGGCTCCTACACATTTAACTACGAATCGTCCACTAGCACAACAGACGAGAGAGGCCGAGAACAAACCAACACGATCGTTGTCAAGACAAGGAAAACTATCAGTCCCCACACAGCCGTTAAATGGCATCTTCTTTTGTCTAAGACGCGCACAACAGTGATTTACACGGTTAAAGTTAAAATGGCATTTTCCGTCGAACGTCAAGGTATTTTTAAGACAGGGTGAAGATTATAACGGACCTACGGCTAATTATCACTTTGAGCATCGGGGAACTGGCAAGTCACCAGCTTTCAACTATAAGTTTGGGAACAAGTCTGTACATTGGACTTCAATTCCGTTGAAAAATAATACACCGCCTTTGAAATTGTCACCTTAAAAAGCACGGAGCAACATAAAATTCCAAAACACAGTGCAATGATTTGAATGCATGACGTCAGCATGCTTAACTGCTGATCCTCAAGTTTAAAAAAAAGAAAGTAATACTACCACAGCTGACATTGCTTAATCTCCTCATATGCGTAGAATTAATTTTAGACAAAGTAGCTAAAGATACAATAACCGATGCCAGAATTAAGTTTAGACAAAGTAGCTAAAGATACAATAACCGATGCCAGAATTAAGTTTAGACAAAGTAGCTAAAGATACAATAACCGATGTCAGAATTAAGTTTAGACAAAGTAGCTAAAGATACAATAACCGATGTCAGAATTAAGTTTAGACAAAGTAGCTAAAGATACAATAACCGATGTCAGAATTAAGTTTAGACAAAGTAGCTAAAGATACAATAACCGATGCCAGAATTAAGTTTAGACAAAGTAGCTAAAGATACAATAACCGATGTCAGAATTAAGTTTAGACAAAGTAGCTAAAGATACAATAACCGATGTCAGCATTGTAATACCGTTACTTGTCTATGCATTTGTATGTCACAGTAAAGCTCAAATTCGATAGTCTTACTATTTAAAGATTTTTGTAATCTAAAAAAAATAAAAAAAATTCTTTTTTCTAATACTGTGAAACAGTAAATGAACGCCATTTTCTCCTAAATTGCAATTTCGAAGGAGTAGGAGCTATGCATGTATATTAAATCACTAACGGTTGTAATAATTAATTCTAAACTGTATAGTTAAATTTAAGTAAGAAAAACAACTTAAGACTCTTTAAGACTCTAAGAATATTTTGAAAAAATAAGGACGATAAATTCGAAGTTGTAGTTATTGCTGTTCTTTATATCTTCTAATTAGTCATTGAAGGAGTGTGTTTGGCTTATATTATTTGCGCTGTACACTTTTACAAACACATCACCCTAAAAAATGTATCCAATAAAATTTATAAAAAGCTTGTCTTTTGTTGTTTTTCTCTGTTATGACAATTACTTTAAACAAAAACAAATTAGTCATACCAATGTCAGCATGCCAAGTCTGAAACTATCTTTCCTTGCCCTTGAGCCTTTTACAAACTTATTGAGATGACGCAAAATCCGTTCATCTCCACCATTTCTCAAGATGACCCAGGATTGGAAATTACTAACGTAACTCCCCTCTTTATAAAAAAGGTGATAAATCAGACGCTAGTAATTATAGACATTTATCACTTACTGATATCACGTGTAAATTACTAGAACACATAATATATAGTAGAATAGTTAATCACCTAGATAAATATAATGTTCTATGCCCACATCGACACGGCTTTAAGAAAAACAGATCATATGAAACACTTTTAATTGATCTCATAGAAGATCTGTTAAAAGGCTGAGACAATAATAATCAAATAGATACAATATTACTTAACTTCTCAAAAGCATTTGACAAAGTTCACCCATTTAGATAACTAAAAAAAAACGTAACTACTTTGGAATCTCGGGTCCCATACATCATTGGATCCAAGACTTCCTTTTGTGTAGAGAGCAAACAGTACTAATTAATGGATCTAAACCAGCACCCAATAACGGTTAACTCATGAGTTACACAAGGAACCGTGTTAGTTCCCTTACTATTTTAAATGTATCCAAAAGCATCTCAACAGGAACAAAGTTAGGTTATTTGCTGATGATTGTATGATCTATAGAAAAATTAAATCAGAACAAGGTAGCAAAATCGTGCAAAAAGACCTTGATGAAATTAATAAAATGGGGGAAAATGGGAAACTAATTGGAGTTTGTCTTTCCGCCCTGAAAAGTGTCAACTGTTAAGGATAAACTAGAACAATTTTTTAAAAAGTGATGCTAGTTGTATTACCGGAGAATATTCAAAACTGACAAGAATAACACAATTAGTTGAATCATTGAGACACTAGAGTCACTAGAGGATAAAAGAGGAAAAAGGCAAAGTACGGTAGTAATAATTCATAAGGCAATAAATTTTAACGTGTAAATACAACACAACGATAAACTTGTGATAGACGTAGGAATAACAACACTTTTTTTTATTCAGTATGCAAAAACATACACATACAAATTCTCGTTCTTCCCGTCTGGAATTCGGACGTGGAATTGGTTATCTGAGGAAACCAGGAAAACCAACACTTCAACAGCATTTAATACTCTAATAACCACTAATAAAATGCAAGACTAGACATAAACCATGAAGAAGCGTAGGACGAAATAATCTTCTGTATAGAAGGAGCGTCTGTAACAGATAAGATAAGATAAAAGTGCCAAATTTCCATAAAATACACGATACACAAACGCATTGTTACAGAAGATGGTAATTGGCCACAATCTATTCGTTATTCAAAAGTCTCTTGAACAACTTCATTATTGAAAACTAGATTGTGCCAGGGCGCGGTGGCGCCTGCGGCGCCCACTTTTTTTAGGGCGCCTATGGTGCCAACCTTTTTCAAAAGCCCAACTAACTTGTCCTTTTTTGTTAAATACGAAATATTAAACTTTGTTTTTTGTCAAAAGCCCAAGTAACTTATCCTTGTTTGATAAATAAGAAATATTAAACTTCCTGGAATGTACACAAAGTATTTTACATCTTTAATTTATAATCATCATGCGCACCGATGCACACCTTGTATTTTAAAATATAAGATCAAATAATGACGTCATATTAAATATTTTTACAGTGCTAATCAACACACGATTTTTCAACTGCTATAGACTGTTGAACATCGTTCCTCAGAGTTCAACATCCTTCCCAACAGGGAGTGACTTGGGCTTTTATATTATTTATAATAGGGTCGTTCGTCATAGGGGTATACAAAGTTGCATCATTAACTGTTTGGAGACCTCTTCAATGAAGACAACGGCAGCACCACCCTTGTCTGCCGGCTAGATTTCAATGTCTTGGCGTATTTTGAGAAAACTGCTCACCAATGTTTCTTTTAAGATAACATGTCTAAAGGACTATTCACATTTTAGCATCCCTTTCTTCACCCAGTTACTAAAATAACATACTTATACAACTATTCACATTTTAACGTCCATTTCTTCCTCCAGTTACGAAGATAACATGCCTCTAGAATCCTAGAACAATTCACATTTTAACGTCCGTTTCTTCATCGCATAACTGATGAAATGGGATTATATTTAGAATGGTCTTCTATTAGAGTGGCTGATACATAACAGGGATCTCTGTACAGTAAAAACTTATTGCCTCACTGCAGACATATGGGCACTTATTGACTCACTGCAGATACATGTGCATTTATTGACTCATTGCAGACACATGTGCATTTACTGACTCACTTCAGATACATGTGCACTTATTGACTCTCTGCACACATATAGACACTTATAACTCACTGCACACACATGTGCATTCATTGACTCACTGCAGACACTTTTGCACTTATTGCCCTTCTTTAACCTCATGAGAACTTTTAGGTTCATCCGCCAACCCCCCCCTCACACACACACACACATATACCCCCCTCCCGCCCACACATACATCCCTCCCTCTACACCGACCTATTCGTTGGCTTGACCAGAAATCGATGTCGGTGAGTAGCCCTGTGGTCCAGATGGGATTCCCACAAGGAGATATCGGACCCAGTTTCACTCGCTCTCCGTTTCATTGGATTGCCAGGCCAGCGCGACATTTTAATCCGGCTAATCTGTACCAGCGATGGGACGACGATGCCCGTCTGGTTAGTGACGTCCTGTGGAAAAAAGCTAGTCGGGACGTCTTGCAGGAGGTCATTCGAAGTGGACGTTGTTTTTCTGTTTTGTCTTGGGAGACTTTGAACCGACTCGTTGAGAAAAGTTGTCATGAATGGATGAATGACGTCATTGTAGGTTTGTTGGTTACGTCAATCACGCTCGATTAGGTTCGTCTGCCAGGAGTGAATGACGTCCATACTCTGTAGGTCTGTTGGTTAACGTCATTCGCGTCAATCAGGTTTTCCTGCCAGAAATAAGTCTTAAGCATTTGATTTATTTTCTGTAGCATATTTACATTGAAGGCATCTCCGATAATTAATGAGTCAATAGATTATTGGTTTATGAATTGTGACCTTCACACAAAGGGTTTTCAAATTATCTAAGAGAAAGTTGAGCATCATCATTTTAAACACGTGGATTAAAAGCCAACCATCGGTTGCTTTCATCTACCTAGTACCTACAGTCCTCACTCCCATTGGGGACAACATGTTTCAGTTCTTCATTTAGCCCAGGGATGTCCACAGTCCGGCCCGCGGGCCAAAACCGGCCAGCGAAGCCATTTTAACTGGCCCGCGGCCTCATCTGAAATAATTAATTAACTGACGTATTATTTCTGTAAAGATAGTATATTTATTAGAAAAGTAGAACTTTTTTACTGTTTCGAGTATGTCAAATGATGGCAAAAATCTGTGATTATTATTTTTTTTAAAACAACGTGGAAATTGGTTGTTTTAAAACCCGATGAAGTTAATTGTAATTAAACATTGACGGCCTACCGTTAGAGTTGATGACGTCATTTTATTATTTTGTTTTCGTCGAATAGGAAGTGGAAACGAATAATGCGTCGGTGAACTAGAAAATTTTGTGCCAAACATCTTAGATGTGATCATGTCCTTAAGCCAGTAATAAAAGCTATAAACTCTATTCGCTCTAAAGCTCTGTTTCACCGCCAGTTTCAGCAGTTTCTTCATGACATCCAGGGAGAATACGGAGATGTTGTGTATCACAATGATGAAAGGTGGCTCAGTCGGGGAACAGCACTTCAGCGCTTCTACGCACTTAAAAAGAAATTGGGCAATTCATGGAAGATAAAGGACAACCAATGCCAAAATTCACTGATACTGCTTGGCTGGCAGATTTAGCATTTTTAGTTGATATGACAAGACATCTAAACGTACTTAAAACAAATCTTCAAGGTCAAAATGCAGTGGTAAGCCAACTATATTCACATATCAAGGCCTTTGGGAACAAGCTGCAACTTTTTCAAAGGCAACTGTCTCAAATGCAGTCTAATACCACACATTCCCTTCACTACAGGAAATCATGACACGTTTCCCAGAAAGAAGCTTCAATGAGCCAGGGATGTGATATCTGCAACATACCTCTGCGATGAATTTCAAAGACGCTTTCAGGACTTTGCAACTATTGAAAAGGACATTATGTTATTTTCTTCACCTTTCTCTGTTGACCCTGATAATGCTCCAGGCAATCTGCAGCTGGAACTCATTGAGTTGCAAAGTGATAATGAAATTCGCAGCAGACAAAAACAGGTTTCTCTCAACGACTTTTACTGACAGCTTTTACTGAAAGAGAGATTCAAAGAGATTTGAAAATTTGCTAAGAAAATGCTCAGCTTGTTTGGCTCGACATACTTGTGTGAGCAGACATTTTCAGTTATGAATTTTAACAAGAACCGTTTGAGGGCAAGAATAAGTGACTCTCGCCTATGTTACAGCATACGTATCAAAACCAGTGGCATCGAGCCTGACCTCAACTATTTACTGCATTCAATATCTCAGTTTCACCCTACACATTAAAATTTTGCTATAAAAACTTCTCAACTTATGTCATTTGTATATAATTTTAATCCGGCCCGCGAGGGTCTTCATTTCAAGGAATTTGGCCCGCCATGCAAAAAGTTTGGACACCCCTGATTTAGCCACTTCAAATGTTTTAATCAGCAATAAATCTAAAACATGACACGTCAAACATTGGATGAAAACGCGAACGCCAACAATATAATACACATGTCATGATCACATCATATGCGTTATCGGACGTCTGGCAACTGGCAGGTGTGTACGTTGTACATCGAAACAATTGAGTAAGGTTTTTGCCGACACGTTCGTTGTTCTGAGACGTGTTGTCAGGCCTATACATACCTTGTTTTTAATAACATACAGTAAATGCATTTATCTAAAAGCCTGAATGCAGTCTAACCCATATTACAGTATAGATTGCCAAGTTGGGGAGGCTCAGAAAAAAATGTAGGGGGAGATTCCACAAAAAGACATTCAAACGCCTTTTAACTTTATTGTGGTTCCTGAAGAAAGCATCGGCTCAAAGAAGCTTGGACTGCCCCCACAGCCACTGAAACAACCTAGTTAACAGATTTACAATTTGTTTTTAAAAGCTGCCATCAATTTTTGTTTCAACACATTTTGTTTTGTGGTAAAATACACTGGCAAACTATTGGGAACTTATTTAACAGATAGGAGCAAGTCGAAACAACGCGTCAGCAAGAAGTTTTCTTCATCTAACACACACAATTCTAACATTTTAGAAAAACAACAGCTGAGCAGCAATGCCATGACCACAAGCAGAGGCTGAAACTGACCACAAGCGGAGGCTGAAGTGTTGAAACTGACCACAAGTGGAGGCTGAAGTGTTGAAACTGACCACAAGCGGAGGCTGAAGTGTTGAAACTGACCACAAGCGGAGTTCGAAGTGTTGAAACTGACCACAAGCGGAGTCTGTAGAAGCTGATTACAAGCGGAGGTTGAAACTGACCGCAAGCGGAGGCTGAAGCGTTGAAACTGACAACAAGCGGAAGCTGAAGTGTTGAAACTGACCGCAAGCGGAGATTGAAGTTTTGAAACTGACCACAAGCGGAGGTTGAAGTTTTGAAACTGATTACAAGCGGATGTTGGAGTGTTGAAACTGACCACAGTGGGAGGGTGAAGTGTTGAAACTGACCACAGTTGGAGGGTGAAGTGTTGAAACTGAACACAGTGGGAGGGTGAAGTATTGAAAGTGTTTGTCAGTTGTTCACTGAGAGAAAATTAAGAAACACAGACGCGCATGGATGACACCAAATTTGCTTTTATCAATATTGTGCTACTGGTGACTGGTGATATATTACAGCGTAGACAATGATTAGAGACGTCATCTATATTTTTACATCTTTAGACAATACAAAAGTATGGACATCTATAGATTAGTTTTAGCCTTCTTTAACTCCATACAAAAAGCGGGTTGTTTGTAGGTGTCATTTGTTACAGTTTGTTAACAGTTTCTCCGAACATCAAAATCTTGTTAACAAATCTAGTATCTAAATGTTTAACGTTACTGGTGTATGTTAAAATGAGCTGGTATTAACGGTTGATTGGGTAAGTGGTACGAGTAATGTCTTTAAAATAAGACAGCAGACTTCAAACGAAAATTAAACATTTCAAATATAAGCTGAATTGAAACGTTTAATTCTTTTGGCTTAGGAGCTTAGCAACTCGACCCCCAAAGAGAATGAATATTCAATTCTTCTGGCGTCGTGTCAAACAAGGGGAATAACCAAATGATTACAGTCTTAATGGTTAGGTTATACAGTGTTTCCCCTTGATTCAAAAGCGGTATACTTTTAATTCATTATATTTATCTTTTCATTTTCACCCTTCACATTTATTATAAATACATGTATTATTTTCATTTTCTTTCAATGTTTGTTAGTGTTTTCATATCGTAAATGTGGATGCTACTTTGACCTAGGCTTCATATAACGATAATTTCAAATCCTTCAAAACACATAAAGTTTTCCCTAAAAGCCTTTCAAAAACCATTTCTGAATTTAGGAGATTTTGGTCACTTTATAAGGGAAATCATCCTTTTTATGATGCATGCAATATATTGGCCTACTTCTTAATACGAAATGTACTTTTTTTTGTAATGACCAGTATTAAATATGTGGTACAAAAAAAAGGTGGGACATGAAAAAGATAATACAATTCATGAGGGATGGGACCTGGAATTAATTAGACGCTAATTGGTACTCCTATAAAACATAACTGCAGTAGTGTCAGAATGCATGTTTGGTCAAGTCCTAGCATTAGTAGATTAGATTTAACTCATTTTCACATTTATTCGTGGCCAGCAATTTTCTGATTTTTTAAAGATAAAACAAAGACGTAAAACGTTTACAATCGTAAGGCAAATTAGATATAATATTTCAGCTTATTTCATGGCTACATATAACAAACAGTGCACTCAAGGGCGAAGGGGGGAATGAAGCTATTTTAGAAAAGACTGGCGTCTACCCAACATGAACAAAACTTGTTTTTATATTTTAAATACGTTTCTTTAAATGATGAAAAGATCCTTCCAATATTATTTCTAATTTTTAGAATATTTGATGTTCTCTGGCATCATTTTTTGAAAACAAAAAAGTTTCAGTTATTAACTGAGTGACACCGAATGAGGCGACGGAGACGCAGTTCCAAATTACATATGTAAGAGACTTAACTTTTAAATATTACAGACCTGCATGACACCAGCGTTAAAAACAAGGATCAGGTAAAATGGAAATGTGTAACACCAACATTTCACGTCGCTTGCATAACAAGTGACATACCCGTTTGGTTTAAAACAAAACGACACTATACCTGCAACCTCCGCATTTAATGTTACACGAAGTAATGTATGTAAATATACTCAGTATTGAGTTGTGTAAAGAGAGACAACTCAGACAATTCCAAGTACAGAGTGTATTTTATAATATCCTCCCTTATATTTTGTATTCTCAAGATTCTTCCTTTATTACCACGTTTTTTTAACTCGCTTTCGTTTCTGTTTGTTGGTTTGGTTGTCCAAGATTTTTTTTAATCTGCCAACGTAAAATTGAACCACTTCTGATGGTTCTAGAGATCTGAAAATTTTACCACAGATAGATCTTGGATTACTATGCATTGTATCAAAATTTCAGATCGATCAAATGTACCAGTATTAAATTATTGAACTTTTTAGTTTATCTATAGTCTATATATAAGCATCTGTACCGTCTGCTTTTGTTGACATCTATGAGTTCACCCCGTGACCCCATCACAATGTTTTTAAAACGTTGGGCGGGCGCTTGTGAGGTGTTTGGTAAAATAAATAGAGGTAAAAAATATTTTTAAAAACCAGGTTGTTATAAGTTGACTAAAAAGAATAAAATAAATAGAGGTAAAAAAATGCTTTTCAAAAACCACGTTCTTATAAGCGGACTAAAAAGAAGAACATAATTTAAAACGTATAAGTTCAAGTACTCTGATTTAATATGACTAAAAACGTGGTGCGGGTGTTTGGTATAAAAATTAAAGATTTCTAATTTAGAAGGCAAAAGAGAGATCTATAAGTGAGAGAATGAGTGAACCGCATATGTTAAACCTCATAAGCGCCCGCCCCACGTTTTAGTCATATTAAATCGAAGTACTTGAACTAATAAGTTTTAACTTATTTTCTTCTTTTTAGTCCGCTTATAAAAACGTGGTTTTAAAAAATCTTTTTTTTACTTCTATTTATTACGGAGATGATTAATTTCCCTACGGAATACGGTGGACAAAGGGGATGGGTTATTTCGAAAATGAATTTGTTAGAAGCCTTTCAGTAGTGTTTTCAAATTGAAAAAATTTTAACTGACAAAAATAATATGTTGATCTTGGGGCTTATGTAATAGGGGTCATGGGACTGGGGTCATGTTATAGGGGTCATTTAATAGGGGTCATGTAATTGGGGGTCATTTAATAGAAGTCATGTAATAAGGGTTATGTAATTGGGGTCATATAATAAGGGTCATGTAATTGGGGTCATATAATAAGGGTTATGTAATTGGGGTCATATTAAGGGTTATGTAATTGGGGTCATATAATAAGGGTTATGTAATTGGGGTCATATTAAGGGTTATGTAATTGGGGTCATATTAAGGGTTATGTAATTGGGGTCATATTAAGGGTTATGTAATTGGGGTCATATAATAAGGGTCATGTAATTGGGGTCATATTAAGGGTTATGTAATTGGGGTCATATTAAGGGTTATGTAATTGGGGTCATATTAAGGGTTATGTAATTGGGGTCATATTAAGGGTTATGTAATTGGGGTCATATAATAAGGGTCATGTAATAAGGGTCATGTAATAAGGGTCATATAATAAGGGTCATATAATAAGGGTCATGTAATAAGGGTCATGTAATTGGGGTCATATAATAAGGGTTAAGTAATAGGGGTCATGTAATTGGGGTCATTTAATATGAGTCATGTAATTGGGGTCAATTAATATGAGTCATGTAATAAGGGTCATGTAATTGGGGTCATATAATAAGGGTCATGTAATTGCGGTCATGTTATAGGGGACATGTAATGGGGTCTAGATGACATGATATTCGCCAGACGATACCCAAAAATCTGATCTTTAAACCAATTTTACTTGGTTCAACAATGATCATTTACAGACTGACATCTTCATGCACTTGAAACATTCGACCAGTCGGTGGTTTTAAAAGTTTTCACATCAGGCCAGTGGGGCAGGAAGATGTCACTGCAGCCAGGGGATGATGGTCAGATGATGTTTTCACCATCTTCTTTTCGGTTTAATTTTTATAAACATCTCATCTTTAGTCCATAATATTTGTTCCAGGATTATTGCTTTTATTTCGTCTTTTAAATTACCAATAATATCGATTTATTTTTTGAAGTCTAGAAATGCATGAACATTTCTTGTTGGCCAAAGTTTGGT